>QJSC01023973.1:1320562-1408567 GCA_003697955.1 Calidris pygmaea
AGTCCAAAGGAATTCACCAAATTTAAAATATTCCATCAATATGTGCTAGCCCTGTTGTGGTGGCGCACCCTGGCTTGGCACAAACATAGTATTCCACCAAAATAAATAAATAAATAAATAAATATGCAGGATAAATAAATAGATAAATAAATAAAATATGCAGGATTGTTACTTTGGCTGAAGTTTGGGGTTGTCTCCCCCCCTCCCCCTTCCCAAGCTGGGAGGGTTTGGGGAGGCTTTAGATTTTTTTGCATTACCTGCCATAGCATGTGACGAGCAAAGTGGAATTGCTTAATCAAAAGAAGGCTCATCTAAAATACGCTTTCCTTCTGCAATCAAGGCGGTATCTCAGCAGAGCCTTAATGAAGTCAAATAGGTTTTGCATGCCCAGGGTCTTAAACTGTTTTAACGGTACAAATACTTTAGTTGAAATGCCCTTTAAACTATAAAATGTTCCTAAATATTGTCATCTACTGAACGTATTAAATACATTTTGTCATATACCCAGTGACTTCCTAGAATCATAGAATGGTTTGGGTTGGAAGGGACCTTAAAGATCATCGAGTTCAACTGTCTGCCATGGACAGGGACACCTCCCACCAGACCAGCTTGCTCAAAGCCCCATCCACCTTGGCCTTGATGTCTCAAAGCCCTAACTCCCACAGGTTTATACTTCTAAGATTTCTAGTTATTATTACAAAGAAAAACCTTTAAAACATTAATTCCCAAGACTGTCAACCTACAAGGCAAACATTCTAATATACTGACTTTTAAACCAATTGTATTCTATCATATCAACTTTGAATATTCTGTATTGAGAGTACCCGCATTAGAGATGTGATCACAAAATCTTTAAATAAGATAGAGTTTAAATTACAGTTGACTAAAAAATATCTACATTATGGGAATCCCTTCAAATGCAGAGTGGTGTTGGCCTGCATTTTAGAGTCTAATCCTGCAAATTTATCTGAGGAGTTTGCGATCAGGAAACACCCCAATGGAGTAAGTGGAAGCACCAGACCCTTTAAAAATAAAGGTATGTAGAATTGTCACCCAGTTTGTAGTTTGTCTTCTTTCATAGCAGATGGCCACCAGGCAGTGGTGGAATTTCCCTGTCCCAAAGGAGCTCGTGCTGGATGGAGCTGCCCTGAGCAAAGGTCTCGCTTAACCAAGAAGAGGCCGTTAAAGGGACTAAAGTTTTTAAAACATTACCAAGAACAGTTTCCCTAGTGTAACTCTTACCAGACAACAAAGGATCAAATAACACACAGAGGCTGCTTTGCCATTAATTCAGAATGTGGCCGGTGAGCCGGGGAAGAGAGGTTTGCTCTGTCCTTTCACGTGCTGCATATTCCCTATCAACAAGTAACACACACGGAGGCTGAGGCTTGAAACGCTGCAATTTTCAAAATATAACTATTCGCAAAAATGAAGAGAAACTTAAGTCAGTCCTGAAGAAAGCCATAAGAATGATAAATGACTTCAGAAAAAGAGACATTAGTGGATTATTAATTATTTTTGCTAAAGGTGGTATTGGTTCGTAGAAAGGAAACTACAGTTTATAAATAAATACAGCAATCTTATGAAGCTGTAAGAATCAATTATATTCTTCAGCAATGAGATCAGAAGAATAGTCCTAAAAAGCAAGAAATACTTAGCCTTAAGCAGGACAGACAAGCTGGGCCTGGAATAACCACCCTCATGTTATCAGAGCTCCTTAAATTAGGAACAAGGGTGCAAAACAATAGCGTAGGAGAGTCCACTCAGGGACAGAATGTCAATGTTGCTACTTTCACCCTTCATGTTTTTCTAGAGAAAATAGGTAAGTTTGGAGAATCATTTCCTCACCCAGTCACTGTCTTGCCCATCCTTCCATCAAGGCAGTGTTCTCTCAAATTTAGTTGTTTGTGTATAGAAAATGTGCATTGCCGCAGTTCTTTCTGCATTAAAGTTTATGCTAGCAGATACTGCCATAACCTCCAAAATTGTTTCTTGAAAGCAAACAAGGTTTAGCTGAGCAGTTATCAGTGAAGTTGCAGTCATGTACTAGTGATGCTTTAGCACTGACAAATCCAGAATTTCCAGAGGGGACGGACAAAATGCCGTTTATAATTGAAATGTCACCACTGCAGATTAACAGCTTGAGGCAGAGCACAGATTAATCACTCAAGACACATAGAGCAGGGTAAAGGGAAAAGCGAGTTTATTCCCCTTTCCCTATTAACTAGTTTCTGACCTGATGGAGAAGCAATACTTCCATGCTCTGCTAGGCCCTTGGCTGTTTTGATAAGTTATAACTAGTATGACAATTAACGCTTTTTTTTCTTCCCCCACAGTCAAGTTAAAGTCAACTGCACATTCGTTTCAATTAATTGCAAAACGTAAATTATTTTAACTGTATTCCATATTCCTGCATACTGAGATTTTTCACTTTTTTATTCTCACATTGAGTATCAAAATCTGCCTCTGATCTCTGCTGCACCCTGATATAAGCTTAGATTTAACTGCCTTCTTCAGCTTTACACGAGTGAACTTCAAAACCAGTGACAGCCTAACTACCATGCTTCATTATCATCGCATCATCTCAGACGTGCCAAAAAGCCAGAGAACAGACAGACCAGAGCTTTGATATAAATTAGGATTACTGTACTGACAGAAGTCCAGTTACCCTGATTTATACAAGGTGCATAATTTAATGGGCAGTGCTCACACCATCACAGGGGGTAAGAGAAGGCCACGGCCAACTACAAAGCTACCAATCCTTTTGCTTCTAGCAGTAAATTTTGGGGATCTAGCTAGTTATTTTGGCACGGCAGCCAAATATTTCTAAGCCTCAAATCACATTTGTACGTGAGCATAGGTTGGCACAGCAGAAACGATGGGACAGGAAAGAGTCACTGCACATACAGACGTCGGTTGCACATACACAATACAACCGCAGCAGCCGGTATTAGACCTACCACTGTTGACCTGCTGGCACAATTATCCTTTTCCCAACAAGAAATCTTGTGGGTCTTTAATTAAGCCTCAGAAACATTAAACATAGTAAACTGGGTCGGATAAGTGCCAACCTATTTGCCAAGTAACAGTCACGAGCAACGCTGCTAATTAGGTGGGAGATGTTTACAATGCTAAGCTCCAAGTAATACAACAATAACACATTAACACATCACCTTAAAAAAAAAAAAAATCAGCTTGAGCACTAGTCCTACCTACTGGAAAGGTATCTGAACAACGACAACACTCTAAAGGTCATTCCCTTTCTACTTAGCATTGCAGGTACTCTGTTATCACAAAATCTCCGGCAATGTTTAACCAAGTACGGGTAATATAAAATGCACACAGTACCATAAACTAAAAGATGAAGTTGCTGTTCTTTTATTATTATTGAGATGGCATTATAACACCAAAAATGTTTTACTTTCCCTAAATGTGCACCTATCTGTTGAAGTAACTTTTGAACGTGGTTTTGTGGTAACCATTGTGTTTGTTCATACCTCCAAATGTTGTGGAGAGTTTCATTCACTCTGAAAAAGTAAGTATTTGATGTTTAAAAGCAATGGGTCGAGGTGGCTGTTATCCACCTTGATCATCCTGACTGTACTGAATGAAAGTATGTATAAAGATCCAGCAAATGCCCTGTGCATGAGTTCCACAAGAGGAATCCCAGACTGTTACATGGAGACAGAAGACATAGCTTATTTAGGTATAATAATTATTCCACAAACTTATTGATTCAATTCTTGACATGTGCATATTCAAATTCCCAGGTGTGGTACTGCATGAACTAATTAAGGTCCTTCACAGAGACCTCATGAAGAACCAGTGCAAGATTCCATATAGGAGCATATAAATGTACGTGAACAATGGGTACAAGAAATGAATTTAAATGATGGCTCAACTACACAAGCTCAATTATACTGTTGGTTTCACAGGTATTGGTCAATTTACAGCTTTTATTTAATCATGTACATAAGATCCTCCAATTTCACTTCTATCAAATTCAGCACAACATGTGTTGACTTCAGTGGGTACTGAATTGGGCACTGTGGAATTGTATCTGGTTTTACATACTCTAGCTTTACAGATGTAATTTCATTGACTCAATTAGGCTACCAGTGATTATGAAATGCAGTACAAATTCCTCATGAGATCTCTGCATGGAAGTGAAGCAAAGAATGTTTCTGAATGGCAAATTACTTTTCGGATACTTTCCTCCCCTGCACAAATTTCAAGTCCATATTCAGTCTCACAATAGTAATAGTACTTAAGCATCCTCTTTGGAGGACTATCTTAACCAGAGTCATTTGCAAGGCTTATTAAAGTTAACTTATACACCCGGCAGATTTCCTTGAAGATGAATACTCAAGTGGTTTGTGTCTTATTGCTCAAAAGCAAATATCTCAGAAGCAAGATGTTGTCATCCAGATAAAACTTTTCATTAACAACAGATTAACCAGTTCTTTCATGCTGTACTTGATTCTTATCAAACTCCACTAACAGATAAGTACATTTTATTGATTAAAAACAATCAAAGATAAACTCATTCCCACTCAAGCAATCCCTGAAGTGGAAACTAATGAGGGCCAAGCCTTGCACTTTTCAGCACCATCCTGCAACGATCAAAAATAATTTTGCAATCAAGAAAGAATCAAAATTATACTTTTTACAGGTGAAAAAAATCAAGGCAAAAAATGTATATAGCTTATCCAATTTGTTTAAGACCCTGCTTAAAATTCTTCCAGAGTTTCTACATACGTAGTATGTCTGATGGGAGAACAAATAAACACAGGCTGCTATCACTGCCCAGAGCTGTAGCCACCATAACTCTATGGAAAGGATAGATACCTGACTTAGATGAATTCAGTTATTTCAGCGTGACTGCATTTGCCATCCCTTCTCAACACATGCAAAGCCAGGTATGTGAGTATTAAAGGTGAAGCAGAGGATGATTGGTAAGAAATCCTCAGTGCTAAGTTGGTGTCTTTGATTTAAGCCATTACAGCCACCCGGGCAGAGCACAGGATCAGAAATGCCAGAGCTCACTACTGGACAGGAGCACTTTGAAGCTTCCCACAGCTTCTACCTCATTCTGGGCACACCAGTGTTTTGCAAAAACCCCTCCCCATCACCAGGCCTGGATCAGTGGTTCTGGATTCAGTCACTCAGGAACCTAAGGAATAGAAATTCTGTGAGCCATTTTACAGCCTGTACTAATTGGGCAACCTCCTCAGATCAGCTAAAAAAAATAGAATTTCTGATTCTTTTTTTGATACACAGTTATATTGACATATATCTGCACACACACACACACTACTTGGTTACATTTACACCAAAACATAAAGTCCTGGGTTCTAACCGCTTAGCCAGTCACTACCTGTCGCATCCTTTAAGGTTGTGCTTTCAAATAATAGAAATATATGTGCTCTTATCAAAATTCTCATTAAACAACTACTACCGATTCTACTAATACTGTCTGGAAACCAAATAACAGCAGCCACCCTGCTTCTACCTTTGTTTTTGTTATTACATTTTCGAACAATAGTCACTTTCTAACACTTCAAGACTGCATTTAAATTTAAAAAAAAACAAAAAACAAAAAAAACCCAAAAATAAAACAACCCTGCTACTATAGAAAGCTAGAGAAAGGGGACTATCACAGTAACTTTGATTTTCCTTCTCAGTGCCAGTTAAAAACTATGGATATTTCTCTTCCATCTTTGTAACCTGCATGAACAGTGTTGGAGATGTCTATAATTCTGCACATGAATAACGTGAATAATCATGGATACCTCTGGTCCCAGGTGTGCAGTAAAATCCAGTGTTACACGAAGTGCATTCAGTCAGTTAACTATTATGAGCACTTTTAATTATCTTTAAATCAACAATTATTCCTAGAAGGTCCTCCAAACATTTTTTTAACAAAAAAACCTAATTTACTACTCAAAAATTAATTAGTATGAGATAAAATTAGTTGCATCTTTTTCAATGAGATTTTGCAACCAAGGTCAAGGGCAGTAAACATCTAATTCAAGTTATAAAAGCCATTGCTTTTGGATTATGAAGTATTCTCATTTATTTTTTTTTTTGCCTCAAGGAAATGAAAAATTGCTTTCATTGTGTGATAGAAGAACAGACTTAAGGGAAATATGGCACTTCAGACTCCAGTGGGTAATCAAACAAAAATCACTCATAGATGACATTTCTGACAGGAGTTTGTTCAATTAAAGAAAGGCAAGTTTTTACACAGACCTAATCATGGCAATGAATTTTCAGAACCTATACTACTGTTAGGAAATATGTATACTAGTGCTAGGAAATGGCTTGACTGCTTAAATTCCTCAGCAACCTACAAGCCAAATGGGGGCCTCTAACATATTAGGGCTAAGGCAACGATAGTCATACCACTCCAATAGTGCCACCTGCTGCAGATTTTAAAAGTATACAGTGGTCTGCAGATCCAAGTTACTCAATTTAAAGAAGACTGAACAATTGACTGATATAATCAGAAGTCATAATTTTGTGTGTATGTATGACATACAATTAGTAATACAGGCTACGGGTACAAAGGAAGTTGTTCCACAATGGCATAAGAACAGAACCCACAAGTAATCCATTTTCAAGTTTATATCAGTGGCATAACAAGGATTAGTTACGTCAGCTCACTACACACCAAAACCACATTTAACCCTGTGTACTTTGTGACATCACGTAGATCAGATCTGCAGCTCGTTTTGTGAATCATATCCTGGTTGCAAATCTTCACACAGGTGTGTGTGTATACTACACACATGCCTGGACAGCAAAGCATAGACACACAAACACATACATACACACAAACACCTATATACACACCTCTTGAGACTCATTTAAGACACCCTGTTCACAGGCTTTCCCTGAAAATGAAACAAACTATATGGGACTGGTTCAGCAACACAAAAGCTAATCCCATTCCTGGTTCCAGCGATGTGCTGTACCACCTGGACCCATTCACTTCATTTCACCGGGCATCTGGATTCTTTTCCCTGTTTCTGGTTTTGCTGTTTACCCGTGCAAGCGTTTGGGAAGAGACTGCCTTGGATAATCCATTTGAGTAACTAAGCATGATGGCTTTTCCATGATCCTGAGGGAATGGTACAGTGCAAATAATTGATTATAATCCTAATTTCTGATCAGATGCAAACTCAATATACTTTAAATGCTCTTCTAAGGAGAAGTTAAGTGTACATCTTTTAAGACAGAGCCTACATTTCATGTTCAAGGATGCTATCCTGGTAATGCTTTCTGCAACACATAGTCAGGTTGCACAAGTCACTTTCACAGGAGGTCAGCGAGTCAAATAGTGTGACCGGAATTTTAAAAAGGTTGGGTAACTTTTATGACCATTAATAATGTTTGTATTGAATGCCAGCTCAAACTGTAATGAGGTTAATTGAATCTCCTGCCCCAATGTATAAACCAACTGCCTGAAGGTCCAAAGGAGGACTCCATGTGCCAACAACTCGGAATGCTGAACAAACAAGGCAATTGAGGTACTTTCTACAGAGCACTGGGTGTTTGTCACTACTAAAGGCAAAATATCCAAGTACATCTACCAAAGCCGTGATGCATCAGGACAACCCTAACATGACACGTGCTTTTTCCAGGGTCAAGAGAGAAGCTAGCTTGAAGAGTATCTACAGTGTCTGACAAAGTATTGCGTTCACTGTCCTGTCCGTGGCTAAAGCAGAACAAGACTGCAGTTGAGGTAGACAATGCAGTTTGCAAGACACAAGCACATTGGGAAGGCAAAAGTAATTAATAGTAAGTGAGTTACAGCAGACTTACACATGAGCCTGCTGAGCCTTACCAGAACTCTATGCACTGCATAACTAGTGGTCACCTGCATACGCACAGCTTCCGAAGGGATTCCCAAGATCTGCAGGATACGAGCCCGATTCAGTAAATCATTTATAATGCAAATCATCGCATAATTTGTGCAAGTAACTGGAAAAATACAGCACACCAGCATTCTTTCCACACGCTGCCCTTTCACACAGTTTTTATGCAATGTTTTTCCTTGCAAGGAACCTAGCAAATGCACAATTATATTAAAACGACTGTTTAACTGCATTGTTTTTTTCATGTGCTACTCTCTTGGGCTGTTGCAATCAGATGGAACTGTTTCAGGGAGAGAGACTTACAGTTTATAGTCTTATACTTTATTTGATATGATCAAAAGCCACATATTTTTAAAAAAATTTTGCCTTGTTATTAGATAATATGATAGCATGCATGCTAAGTTTTAAAATGTGGGTTACCATGCATTTGAAGTGTTCTCAGTAAGGAAATTGTTACTTCTATAGTTTATTTTATATAATATAAAAAATATATTTTATAAAATAAAAAAGGCAGAAAAACTGAATGAGCCAGAGTAAGGCGCTGCCATCTCCAGCCTCTCAATTCCAAGGCCGTTGTCACGTACTGCTTTGACTCCGCACCCAGGCCTGGACACTTCTAACACATTTCTTAAAAAGGAACGAACGATAAGGACAGGAGAGTGAAGGAAGGGAGAGTGGAGGGGAAAAGATGCAAAATATGTGGAAAGAAACCTAAAGAAAGATTTTCCTGGTGGAAGTACTGCCTGGGGGAGGTCACCATGACAGCATCCCTTTAAGAACTAACATCACCACATAAACCAGTATTACCCAGCCCTTTGTGCACCTGACTGTGTTCAATGAGGTTTTGTATTTCACTGTTTTTTTTGGCAGAGCTTTGTATGCTCGCAACCTTAAGTCAACATTAAATCCAACTATCCAGTTATAATCATGAACTCTGTATGCGGTAGCTCCAGATGCACTGCAGGGAAACAAGCTGACTGAAATCCACAACTTCAGAGTAGACCACGCAACTTCTGAAAGAAGTCACCTTACTTAGGAAAAAGTTCCTTGCTCATCTAGGAAGATTTCAGGTCCTTCATATGTGATTTTCTTTTTTTGCCAACACAATGAAGGAAATGTCCTGCTTCTGCACGACTTTTTCTTCCTTGTTGGAACAGATGGTGAAGGCTTACAAATACATGACTGGTATTTTTTCAGTGACTCATACCTCAGAGCAACAGGCTTCAGATCGTGATAAGCAGCCAACCAAGATGGATGTAAGCTTACTTGAGGAGCAGTATGACCATATAAAACAGAAGCAAAAACTGCAATCGCACATTATTGTATTTAAAACAGGTATGCTTTTATTTATAGGAAACAATGCAGATGTAGATGTAAAGACTATTGCTTTAAATCTTGACTAACTCCTAGCTTTGTTCTTTTTATGCTCAGCTTCCAGAGAGGTACAAAGTTAATTCTTTTTCTGTCATTTTGGTTTTTTATTCTTTTCACTGACTGGTGGTTTTACATCAATTAGCTTCACAGCAGGGAAACACTAACATGAATTTGAAACAGATGAATGTATTTCAGACGAGGTTTTACAGTTTTTGTATCGGTAAAGTAAAATTCTAAACATAAATGTCAACTCTTTGAGGAGCCAAGTACTTTTTGTCTATCATCAGTATATTTGTGCAATGCATTCTGTAACATTTCCGCTCTCTTGAATTCTTCCATCAGAACAAGCAATTCTGGGTCTTCTGTCTCTCTTTCCATTCTTTTTTATCTGTGTAAAGAAATGTGTCCTACAAGACTACAGGAAGCAATAGCAAATATCAAGTGACTACCACCACTTGGGTTTTGGTTGAAAAATAAATTATACTAAGAGCCATAGTGGGTAATAAGATCCAAGCTTTGAACAAGAGGTCTGGTTTTGAAAGTGTTTTCACTGCATATTGCTTGGAAAGTACCCAAGCAGAAAGACAAGTAACAATATATATCATTCATCTACCTGCTACATCAGATTTTATATAAGAAACTCTCAAATATTTTAAAGTTTTTAGTTAGGCTACCGCTTACAATATTACAATGATATATTTTAATTTACTCTCCGAGCTAAAGTGACATTGAGAATACTAAGTCAATTAATGAGGTTGTCTTCTCATTCACCTCTCATATTAGCATTTAGCTCAACAAATGCAGAACTTAAGTTATTTCCTTCTTTACACTTTCCTCTACATTTTTCAGCAGCTCTGTATTTTGGCCATGACAGACTATAACATCTAAACAATTGAAAAAACACATAATTATGAACTATACAACAGATTCACTTCTTCAATATTCTTTCATCCAAATGTCTAGAAAGTCTTATGGTAAAAATCTACATCTCTGTGAGGAAGGAAAAGATATATAGATATATACAAGCTTATTTTATCAGGTATGAGAAGGCAACTAACTTGAAGACAAAACAGTCCATCTAATCAGCTACAGCAAAAACGTAAGTCAGTTAAAGAAAGGAAGCAGAAGTCTGTATTCAGATTAAATTCAAATGGAGCTTCAGATACAACGAATGTAATCAGAGATTTTTTTGCAAGGATACCATTTGAACATTAAAGAAAAGACATAAGAAAGTAGGACTGCACAGTTTCTGCATAGTTTAAAAAGGGCTGGAAGTTCACATAGAAATATTTTCATATATATACACATAATCCAAAACATTCACAAAACCACATAACCTACTGCACTGAACTTCTATCTTTAAACAAGGATTAATGTTACTGTTAGAAGCAGCTGAAGTTTGGGGTTTTTTTGTTATGCTGAGTTCTCAATGTCCTGAAAGGTGATCTTATACATTCCTGTGGTTTGGAAGGTGGGAAAGCTAACATAGCTCAGCACTTTGAACCTGTTATATGCACCGCTTTCCAAGAGCACGTCAAGCAGAAGCACTGCCATATCAGGATAGCCTGCTGGCCTACACTCCTGAAGTTACAAGCTTAAACTATCCAGAAATTCCAGCTAGTACCAAAACACAATTCACGTGTGTATCAATATTTTGTACTGGCAGCAAATTGTTTCCCTACCTAGAGGGTAGAATTATGGGTGAGCTGGGAAGGGGACTGTGACAGCAACACCACAACCCCACACATACACAAAAACCTCATGAGATTTAAACCTCATGAGATTTAAACCTCATGGAAGGGGAACACCTTCAGTCTCCCCCAGTCTTAAAAATCCCTGCCAAAGGTCTTTGTTCTGACTACTGAAACCCTAAATTGTTCCTGCCTGAAAGACCAGCTGACCTTGCTTGATGCCACAGGGGTTTTGAGCATTTCAGGTTCATTGCACCACAGTTGGAATGGTAACTCCAAGTTTCCTTGAGGACTTTTAGCTTTGGATGTCACTACCTCTTTACCAGAGTCATGAAATTGTGGACCGTTAACAGAGCTTAAGATTATCTAACTTTTCTAGGGTTTTGACTGCTGGGTTAGTAACTGAGAAGTCACCTGAAAACAGCTTTCTTCTGTTCCTTCCCCAATAGACACAGCCACGTTCATGCTTCTGCCTGTTCCTGATTATCTGAGAACAAAGAGTGTGACAAGATCTGAAAGTCGCCAGCTAGGGGATAATACAGTAGTGTATTCATTATTTATTGGCTAAGAAGCTGAAAAACAGTATTTACTTTAGGAATTAAATGGGAGCATTCAGCGCATGCAGTCACAACAGAATAAACACTGGGGCTCTGACTGCAGAAATCTCTTCCAAGAATTTCCCAATCTAACTTGAAATAAGATTAACTTTTGTCACTCCAGAACTTTAAAAATATCTATCTATGATGACAGCATATGAAAAAGGCCAAATGATAAACAACCCTGCAACAACACTATTATGCACAATTAAAAAAAGAAAAAAAAAAGAGATAAAAAAAGGAAAATAAATAAGCAGATCAAATATCTGTCTACTTAAAGCTTTCTTTACAAGTTTAGAGAATGCTGAATGTGTCACATTGTCACGATTCAACATGTCATGGTTCAGGAGTCTCACATTTCTATCAGGGGTCATGGCTTAATTTTGCATACCGCACCTGTAGCCAAGGAATCAAATCAAACCTGAACTCAAAACCAGTCCAGACTATTAAAATTGGACTAGATGCCTTACTTTGAACTGCCTGATCAAGTCAAGCCAGATGGTAATTCTTCTGATGACCTCCTTCGTAAGGTTCAAGATAAAACCTGATGTTGCCTATCGATGCCAGTTCAGCCAAGAGTGCAACTAGAGCCCCAAGAACATATAAAGCTGCATCACCTCAGTTTCTCACTTCTTTCTCTCTTGTTTTTTCTCTCACGTATGGAGAACAAGACCTAATTTTTGTCACATGGTGCGATATTGTGCTGTTCTGCAGAACACACAAGGCTCTATTTTGCGAGTGGACTTTTTGTAGCCACCCAAGCTCAGCTTTATTTCCTTTTCCTGTTTCATAACTTTGATTCTCACTGTTCCATGACAGAGAACTGTGTGTTCTTATCTCTATGAATGGTTTCACCCTAGGAAATTCCCTTAGCATACTTCGCTGTATAGACACATGCACAAACACAAGTATATCTCTAAGCTCTGCGTGTGCTTTAGACTCCCTTCTCCTGGTAACACTGCAGGAGAGCAGGAGATGTGGGCTGACACGGTTCTCTCTCCTGGAGCTGTGCTGCAAAGCAGCTCTTATCAGATCAACCCTACACAGCCAACCCAGGGAGCAGAAAAAATTCTGTGATACTATGCTGGTGTTGTTGCTTCAGCAGTGGGAGCCAAAGGCAGCAGAGAAAGCCCCTCCTTAGCCAAAGCCCTGTTGTACAGGTTCATTTACTGCCAGTAAAATCAGCTGGGTCTGACATCTTCAAATATTTTCTTGTAACAATGGTATGGAAGACAGTTATAAAGAGGGTGTTGTGCTGTTGGGTTTTTTTAACAGCAGCATCCCATTCAAACTAGCTTCATTTCAATTCAGGGTAACAATCCTTTTAAAGTGGATACTCAGATACTCTGTTTCAGAGTATAATCGGGGGTCTTCTAGGTCTACTTTTTTCACTTTAATACGCTTCATAACTCATACTGCAACAGATACAGTTCCTATAACTCAGCCCTGTAAATAAGGTCAGCATTCTGCACAACTCCTACTTTAAACTATATTTATACTAACTGAAGTATATTTCATTGGTAGTTGTAATATCAACAGCACTGTTTAGTGCAATGGTTCAGTTTCTATTCATTTTCAAAGGCACAGGAAGCCCGTCATTCTCAGTAATTTCATAGCTGCTATGTGTAATTGAAGTAGTATTAGCATTTCTATCCCTAATATCCTATACATTTCTAACAGTAACTTTTATACTGACCAGATTCTCTCCCACTGTTGCAGCTACTCTATACCTTTCATGGATCAAGCAGATTTTTCCTCTGAGTGATCATTCAGTTAACACTAATGTGATAAGCTATTTACTTTACATCATTTATACTGACTACAATAGTAAAATTGCAGTAAAATGTTAAAATACAAGCCTATGTGTTAATAATCCCTCGTTAAGAAAAAGAAGAAAGAAATTCATGATTTAGTTCATTCACAGTCACAGTGTTTTTAAGTTGTGAATACAAACTTCAAAGAGTATGAAAAAGAACATTATTGTCTTTCAAATCACAGCACCTACCAAGACACGGAGGAAGTCCCTGCTCACCTTACAAATTTTTGCTTACAAGCAATTAATTACTGAAAGTCAATTCTCAATCTGTGTTGTTAATGAGTCTTAGAGTACTGGTTAGATCAATATTGACTTGATAAATCTCCATTTCCATTTGGCTGACCCTAGGGTACCATTTATGTCCTCAGAACTGCAAAACCGAGCATGAAATATTTCTACTCCATAACCCAGCATCAAAAGAATTTGCACTCCTCTCAACCACAGATGGAAAGAGCACACATAAACTCATCTGTTAAAGCTCTTCAGTTGAGTTTCTGACACAGAAATTACACCCTTATTTTTTGCCACCATAGTAACGTGCATATATGGATTTCTCTTGTAGGTGAACATGAATCTGTTCTCCCAGAATCAATGGTCAATGCTGTTTTAATTAATAAAAAAGTTAGAAGATCAAAGTCATTTACAGAATGTGTTCCTGTCAGAAAGGTCAGTCTGGAGATGACCAGCGATGGCAGCATCCAAGACAACTCACCGTGGCGTACCCACCTGGGAATTCACCGCCTGGCGCAAGCCCCTTGTCAAGGAGTTCGCTGGGATCATTCCCACTGCAAGAACAGGCCATTCAGTTTTGACAACCAGAGACTGATTCCAAAGGAAAACGGCACACTGCAACCCAAGGAATTAGAAGGAGAAAGTGAACTATTTGCGCCCAGTCAACTGGGAAGTTCGAGCACGTTGAAAGGTTTCAGCAAAGAGAATGGCAGCAACATTGCAAGCACCTGCCCAAAGCCTCTGCTGAAATCAGCCACTTCAGCGGTTTGGACACATCAACTTACTACTTCTACAAAATGCAGACCAGCCTGCAACAAACTAAACTTTTACCCTTTCCCTAATAAAAAGGGGCCCAGGATTTCTGAAGCAGCAAGGAGGCTTGGATTATACGTCTCACAATGAAGACATTCTGTACTGCAGAAAACTTAAGGCAAAACCTTGACTAAAACTTAAAATAGCAAAATAGTCTTCCTAGTTACACTGGTCAACCCGCTGAGGGTCTATTTTTATTAGTCAAGGAAGATCCTTAGTATACAATCTGTTGTTTTACTGTACAGCGTAAAATGAGATGTTCTCATGAAGATGCTGGGCTGCAGTGACAGATACTCACTTCTGTCATTTCAGATGTAAGAGTGATTTTATGTGTGGTTTTTTTTTTTTTTCCTATTTTCAGGTTACTCATTTTAGAAACTAAGATTTTATCACAGCAATATTTGAAATATTTGAAAGAGCTGTAGCAAATACTAGTAAAATTACTGATGAAGCAAGTAGGCTAAATTTCAGTATGTTACAATTTAATTAGACAATTAACAAGTAACAAAAGAAACTGTATTGAAGGTGATTAGTACACTTAACATATGATTTCATTGTTCACTTTCCTCAAAAAAAGATATTCAATATACTGTGATGTCAGTATTTTTAAAATAAATGAATAAAACCTCTGAACTTTTCTATTGTTGTTTTAATGGGACTTGGTAAATATCACCTTTTTCTTACACATAAATTCTATAATATATTGTTGATTCCCATCTATCTCCAGTATTTCATTAGAAAATAAAAGTCTGAAATAATTACTTAGCTCTTTGATACCCAGTATCAACATACCTTCCTTAAGAGAAGTACATTGCATCTTTCTGCAGGTACAACTGTTTACCCATTCCAACTACACAAACATAAATGTAGTAGTACAACTATTTCTTATAGGTCGGGTTTAACATTTTCTACATTTTTTTAACATTGTGGCACAACTGCACTACAAACCTATGCAAGCTTTTAGAAGTAACTAGCTATTTCTGATCTTCCCTGCTGCAAGATCTTTAGAGGAAGGAATCCCTGTTTTGCAGGTGCTTTTCAATGATAAAAATATGAGCTACATATCACCCACTTCTGGCTGCAAGTATTTAGATGGGTCTCTTTCTCAAATGTAGGCTTCAGAAAAATTGGAGACTTGAAATGTCTCCCCATTTCATGACACTAATTTCAAGCTATACACCTGGCAGCCACTGGCTCTTCTGAACCATTCCATATCTACCTGAGCCCTGCAAGGACACCAAAATAAGGATCAGGTGGACGGTCCACAAAGCTCTTCCCGATCCCTGCAACCAGTCTGCAAGCATACATCCCCAGTTACTACCACTGTCTCAAAATCACACCATCCACACCCAAAAAAAATGAGGAAAAAAAAAAAAGAAAAGATGCCAAAGATGCTTAGCTGTGGTTTACATCCTTCTAGACACAAACTCTTCTCAGCAAAAAAGATAAACCATCCCCTCATACAGTATCTTGGAAACAGAGTTAATACCAATGTGCAAATAAAATCCTATTGTCAAAGAAAGAACAGTGTTATCCATTTCTAAGAGAAACTACTGTTTTCTTTGCATCCAACACCCCTTCAAACCATTAATCTTCCATGCAATTCCACTGACTTTTGTTGTGTTTGATGGAGCATACTACATCTGGAGATGTTTGCACAGATCGGTCAGAGCCTACACTTCCATTGCAGGAGATTCACAGCTCTAAGTGCATCATAGTACTTTGTTAGGTCCACAAAAATAGAAAAAATATCATGGAATATAATGCTATTTCAGTCTCTCTGGCCAAACGTCATTTCCTCTATGCCACTCAAGAGTTTCAGAGTCAAATTCTGTAGTGTCCCACAGCAAACCAGCCACCACCAGCAGGCAGATAGGCACGTGTCCCTTAAGTGACAGTCCTTAAGATAGTGCTGAAAAGCACTAGCTATTACTAATAGCAATGAGCACACCACAGTAACTCCTGAAGAATTGTCCACTCATCCTCAGTAAGAGCAGGAGAATGAAGACAAAGGTTTGGGAAGAGCAATTCATCGTGGCTTTTTCAGGTTTTCTAGTGTTTTCAATTAACTGGTCTGCCCAGATCAGTTTCCACCTCAGATGTTGATTTCTGTTTCTGGGTAGGTGTGAGAAATTAATAAAGAATCACAGATACTTTTTTTTTTTTCCTTCACAGTGGTTACAGTATTAAAAGAAAGATTAGAAAGGGGAAAAAAAGATAAAACACAGATATGCTCAATAGGTATAGTAGGGAGAAAATACTAGATAACAACCATCCCATATGAAACAAGAAATGACATGGAGGGAGGGAAATATTATTAAACTACAATGAATATTTTTAAGTATACAGTATACATTCGCTTTCTATTTACTTGTCTTGCTGATTACAGAGAAAACTTATTTGTACTCCCGCCTATCGTTGTACTGGAGTGTTATTTTTGTTATATGTCCGAGTCTGTAGATGACATAAAACTAAAGCAATAGCTGAAAGAAAAACCCTATGTTAGGCAAGAGGCCACTATAAAAACTATTCAAAAATTAATTCAAGATCATTTTGCCTAGATACTTGCAATTATACACTTGAGAACATTTCAGCAAACGCAACTTAAACTTTTAAATCTTTTAAACCACTATCACAGAAAGTTTATAACCTTACCTAGCCACTTACCTACTCTATAAACCCATTTGAACTAAATTAGTGATACTATTTTCTGCAAACACTTTTAAATTGATTTTAAAGTGCTTTGAATTAGTTATCTTAATTAAACACGGACCTTTAATATCTTGATTTAAAACTCAGTGCAGGTTTATGCATGGACTAAGTAACTAACTCCTTTTGTAAGAGCTTTCATACAAACACTTTGTCCTTTCCCAAGGCTTCTCTAGCACATTACTGAGCTTTGTGCTGACTGGAAGTTATTGAGAAAAGGTTTTTTGCCTTCAGAGAAGTCTTTCAATTTAATTTCCAATGACATTATAGAAGAACTATTCCAGTAAATTTTGATTTGTTACTGGAGTAGCTGTAGTTACGGGAAAAGTTGCTATACTTACATTTCAAAAGACTGAAATATCACACAGCCATATTGTCTAATGAGAAAATTGTTTTTTTCCTAAAGCACTGTACTAAAAATGAAACATGAGAAATATGAGAAAAAATGGAAAACTTCAAATATAAAAAGTTCCAGTTCTCAAGTGGACCTGATTTTCAAAACCCTTTACTGTTAGCTTCTTCATGCTTGGAGATCATGGAACAGTAACTTTAATCACTGTTACCAGAACTTTAGCAAAGTTTCAAGCACTGAACTCAAGAGTGCCATAAAAGTAACTTTGCCCTTATTTTTTCAGTAGGCAAACTTGACTGAAGTATGCACGTAGGGGAGCCTGGAATCCTGAAATTCTAGTTCAGTGTCTTGTTCACAAGTTCATGACACCTGCGGGGTTCCCATTTCCAAAGCTGCAGCATGCAGAACCCCCCACTTATTCTGCACGACTGCCTAAAGAAAATGTTTTACAGGACAGTCCTGCAGGCTCATCCATTCTGGAATAAGTAATACTCCAGTGCAAGGTTTTCAGTCACACATCAGAGCAGTTAGAATAAAACCCCTTTGCGGCTGGGACAGCTAGTCACACAAAAGAATTAACCCATATGAGTTAATTATTTCTGGTGTAATCCATTAAAAGAACACTTACATGTTTTACAGGCACCAAAAAGATTCCAGGAACACGCCCCAACCCTTCAGGGCCTCAGATACAAATGCAACATTGAGCAGTGTATATGTTGTACAGCCAAATGTCTGTGTAGCCGCATACCCTAATCCCACTCTAGAACATTATGGGGATCAGCAACAGCACTCCAGCACCACCATAGCTTGAGGTGGTGTTTAGTACCAGATTTTCCACATTGCACGGTGTATTCTTCCAGCAGAGTCTCTAAACCCAGGTTGACTTTACACAGCACCACCACCAGGCAAGAACCAGCCCACCACCACTGCAGGGGCATTATAAACCCACACAGGAACGTTTACCCTGAGCACTGCTGCCCTCAAAGAGCACAGCAAAAAAAAAAACCCATGCATTGATCCTCCCTGGCATCTTCCACAGCATCTCGGCCTTTGGGGAAATGCTCCCTCCCATTGCTGGCAGGAATTTCAGCCCTTTTTGCCTCACAAACGGGGAGGTGACAGCTGAGGGGTGGCTGCAGCACCCTCGGCCTCCTCCAGGCCTCTGCCCCTCCTGAGGGGAGACTCGCTGGGGAAGCCAAGCGCCTTGGGGACACCGCATGATACACTTCAGAAGGTAGAAAGTGCTTTAGAAGGTAGAATCTATCCCCGAGCAAGAGCAAAGAGCTGCAAAAAGGCTACAAGGCCTTGCGAAGCAGGACACTTTGTATAAACAAGGGGTGCCTTGCTAATGAATATAGCCTTGAAGAGGCACAGAAGTGTGGTAGCAAGGGAACATCCCTCCACAGGAGGCACCCAAAACTGGCAAGTGCTAAAAGCAACAAAGATCGGCGGTAACCGGGGAAAGGTAAAGGCAGCAGTGGGAAATCACAACCACCGACTCAATTAGAAACTGAACAGAACTACCCTCCCATACACTGTGCTGGAGCACGCGCACATCAGTTAAAGGACATTGTAACTTTAAATGAAAGCAACAGACTGTACTAACCAATAGAAATTGTTAAGATAAGGTACTAACCAATCATTTGTAATTAAGGGTGTGTACTTCTATGTTTTGAACCGTATAAATATTCCAAGGAGTTTGCAGGCTGGTGCACTAGCTTTGTGGAGTATCACCCAGCACCCGGATCTGCACAAATATGCACTAATAGAACACCTCTGCTCTGCGTGTACCCTGGCGTTTTGCACACCGGGTAAGGTAACCTACTTTAAGGACGACACCACCACCACCCCACCCCACCCCAGGGCACACACAAACCGGGCTGGGCCATAAGGCAGGACGGGGACACCAACCCAGCCAACACCCCGCCTCCAACTGAGGGCAAGGCAGCAAGATGGCGGCTGGCGCGCGGCTTCACCCACGTGACGCGCACCCGCCTCGCTCCCTTTTTCCGCCCTTTTCCGTCGAAACCCCGCCTACTCCGCCGCCAATCAACGCCGTGCGTGACGCATGCGCGTGCGCCCCGCCCCTCGCCCCCCCCCCCCCCCCCCCCCCCCCCCCCCCCCCCACCACCAGCAAGGGCAGGGCGAGCGGCGGGTGCGCAGGTAAGCGCGCGACGGAGCCGGGGGGGGCGGGGCCACGCGCAAGCCCCGCCCCCGGCCGTTGCTCGGAGCGAGGAGCCGCCCCGGCCGCCGCCGCCGTCGGCTCAGGGAGGGCGTCGGGCCCCGGCTCCCCTCAGAGGCTGCCCAGAGGCCCGGCCTCCGCCACCGGGCGCAGGTGGGTTGCCCGAGGGCTGTAGGCGGCGGGTGCCCCTTCCCGGCTCCTCGTTGGGCCTGGTCCGCCTCCCGGTTGCCCCGGGGGCTGGTTGCATCAGCTGGGCTGCCGCCGTGGGGAGGCTCCCTCCGTGGCCGCCCGGGTGCTCCCGTGTTTTGGAGGCGCCTAGAAAGAGCGGCGGCTTCGTGGCCCTGCTTTAAAGCCCCCTAGTGACACCGGTGACTGGTGCTGCCGAGGTAGGGGAGAAGGCTGGACGTGCTCTTGGGGAGGCCTGAGGACGCCCCGGGCTGGGACTGGCAGCGTTCGGGGTCTCCATCCCTTCGTTGAGCTTCTGGCTCATGGTTTATTGGCACATCAGGCTGCTGCGGCCTCGTGGCCTTCCTTTAGCCATGGGGGGGTTGTACCATGGTCGCACCAGGCAGCTTTTCTCCTTGTCTTTGGGAAAAAATCAATGCATACTGCTTTATTAGTAAACCACTCTGAGAATCCTCTGTGCCTTCCTTCAAAAATTTAGCCTTTTAACCTTAGTTCTGTAGTTGTTTTTTTCTTTTTTTATGTTGTGTATAAGACTAACTGGTTTTAGAGGATGACATTTTAGTTACCAAAAACTCAGTCTTGCATTCAAAATGGCCTTTGGGAAATACCCCTGATTGTTTACTCAAATGACTTTTGAGAAAGTCCCTTTAAACTCTTACTGAAAGTGAAAGTGTCTCAGGAGCAGTTGTGGTGTCGGCTGATGGAAAAGTACGGCATAAATGTTTTTGCTAAGGATTCCTTTGCAATTTAGTTACGATTAAATAGGAATTTATGATAAATACTAGAAGTATTACATCTAAAATGATAACTTCCTATTTATGAAAGCGAAATTTCCTCTTTTTTTTAATAGAAGGCTGGAAAGAATAAGTTTAATTGGAGACTCCAGTGGTATTTTCTGTTTTAATAGCATAGTAAGAAATCGCAAACTTTTAAAACTATAAAATCTTTTTGAGAAAAAGATGAATGACCAGGTTATGTATGTCACTTGTATTTACAATTCATATTCTTAAGTGTAGGCTGTGATTTTACACTTTACCTGGATGCCTTAATGCCATGGATAACTTCTTGTTTAAGTTAATATTAAGCACAATTATAGCTATGAAGTGGTTCTTCAGCATAATCTAAAAGTGGAGAAATGATGGTTACAGGTTCTTCATGAGAATTGCTTGGCATGTTTCGGAAAAGGGGAAAAGCTGCATTAATAATGTCAATGCAATCTTTTGAAAATTGAGCATGTTTGTTGCTTTCTGTTTTGTAAATGCTGTGTTTTGCCTTGGCCCTAAAATAATAACACCAACAACGTCATCCCAGCAAAAAAAAAGAATGCATTCTTGTCTCTCCTAGTTTGGACAGGCACTATGCAAATTATAGCAATCCATCAGGATTGTTAAATCATCCGCTTGCTCAGTTAATCCTTCTAACTTCTCTTTAGAGGAGACTACTTTCTTTGCAGTGTTCAAAGATTCTTTGTAGCTCACTAATGCTGGGGCTGATGAAAGAGGAAATGGTAAATTTACCACACGTTGAATGTTTGCCTATGGTTTTTTGCTCTCAAATAGTGTTTTTCTGAGCAAGGACCAGTCTTTGAAACTGGAAACACGGATAGAAGTGTTTGATTTTTCTTTTCTGTCCCCTTTTCTGCTGAGAGCAATGTGATAATAAACAAGAATGAGTAAATGAAACCACTCTGAAAGAAAAGTGAAACTGATTAATCAAAACTCAGTGCCAAGCTTAGTGCATACGTGCCAACATTTTAAATGCTTTTCTTTATAAATTAAAGGACATCATCTCCCATATGATTCCCACTGTTCCAGAGCCAAAAGTCTCCCATGCTTTAATATGTACATAGATTTTATTTGATTTTTCTTCTGTTGAGTTTACTGCATCTGCCTTTGCTTGCCCTCTCGCTGCCTTCTCTATATCTCGGTTTGTGTTTTTTTCAGGAGCATGTTGATTCAGTGGTTGCAACTTTCTCTGAGCTGAATGAGAATAACTGTTGGTGATGAATTCAGCCTAAACTCTTAACCTCACTGTCATCTCCTCAGTGATGGATACTTTAATGCCTGGTGCAAATTTACAGTACACTTCATCTCTGACTTCAGCCTCTGCACTTAAGTTGCTTGTGCACCATGTGTCTTTTCTAGCTTTGCGGTGGGAGTGGGAAGAGTGTCTCTTGGACTATGAAAAGTGACACCCTATGATGTCATGGTTGTGATACCAGAATTTTACAGTAGCATTTTGTGATACTATTAAACTTGTTTGCTTGACAAATGGTTGAGATTGGGAGAGGGGAGGCATAGATGACAACAACCCCATGCTGTGCGACAGGCTTGGGGAGGAGAGGCCAGAAAGCTGCCCTGTGGAAAAGGACCTGGGGGCGTGTTGGTTGATAGCCAGCTAAGTATGAGCCAGCAGTGTGCCCAGGTGGCCAAGAAGGCCAACAGCATCCTGGCTTGTATCAGAGACAGAATGGCCAGTGGAGCTAGGGAATGGATTGTCCACCCTGTACTTGGCACTGGTGAGGCCCCACCTCGAGTGCTGAGCCCAGTTCTGGGCCCCTCACTACGGGAAAGACATTGAGGTGCTGGCGTGTGTCCAGAGAAGGGCAAAGAAGCTGGTGAGGGGTCTGGGGAACAAGCCTTATGAGGAGAGGCTGAGGGAGCTGGGGTTGTTCAGGCTGGAGAAAAGGAGGCTGAGGGGAGACCTTCTCGCTCCCTACAACTAACTGAAAGGAGGGTGTAGCCAGGGGGGGTCAGTCTCTTTCCCAAGTAACAGGCCATAGCACAAGAGGCAACAAGTTGCACCAGGGGAGGTTTAGATTGGGTATTGAGGAAAAATATCTTCACTGAAAGGGTTGTCAACATTGGAACAGACTGCCCAGGGAAGTGGTTGAGTCACTGTTCCTGGACATGTTTAAAAGCCGTGTAGATGTGGTGCTGAAGTACATGGTTTAGTGGTGGACTTGGCAGTTTTAGGTTTACAGCTGGACTTGATGATCTTAAAGGTCTTTTCCAGCCTAAAGAATTCTGTGGTTCTGTTGTCCAGTCTTCGCTCTGTGCTCTAGCTGATCTCACTTTGCTGGAGGGATGTGAACTTTATCTCATGCTCTCTCATGATGGAGCTTGTGGTTCTGAGGTGTTCTCTCTTTACACCTCTTTTCTGCCCTCCCAAATAGGTTAATAATTCGTGCACAGAATGCATTTTATACTCAACTTTCTTGCAGAATTCCAAAATGTCACTTAGACTTCTTGAAAAAGCACAGTATCTTAGTACAGGAAAGCTACGTTAAAAGATTGGTTATTTTTCTTTCTTTTCCCTTCCAATTTTGTTTTAAAAGAATGGCACAAAAGAAGTATTTAATAGCAAAACTGACAAGTTGCTTAAGAGAAGACAAAATCCAGCTATGGAAGCCACCGTATACAAATGAAAAAAAAGAAGCTGGTAAAGAGATAAAGGTAAATATTCTCTCTGAGTTGAGGCTGTGTGTATTCCATGTCTACTGCTGGTGCATTTTCCTAGTCTTTCTTGCTGTTTTCTTAGGACCTTGTACAAAAATATTCATCCAAGCTGAATATCAATGAGAATGATACAGAGAATATGCTTGAAGAAATACGGTGTAAAGCAATTGAGCGTGGAACAGGAAATGAAAATTTTAAAGTGAATGGGATTGCGAGACTTGAGATATATCTGCCTCGTAGAAAAGTAAGTGACATTGCAGGAAAGTCAGGATAAGTAGCTTTACTTTGATGGCCTTTTGAGTTCTAGATATGTATCTAATGCAAATATTTTCACTTATTCAACTTTTTCAGGTATTTTGTATGAGAGTTAGTTATATAAAATGGGGGGGTTACTGAGGTATATTTCAGCTTCCCAGGTATATGGGAATATCATGGCAAAGGAATATAATATTGGGAGATCAGTAATTGTCTTCCCTGTAGGATGTAATGAGACATTTTCTTTCAATTAAGAAAAGTAAATTAGATTTAAGTGTCTAGTTCAGTTTGATTCCTTCTGACATGACTGCAGTAAAGAGCAGGTGTATTTCTTCAGCTGTAGAATACCTAAAGCTGAATTAGCATATGAATGTCGCTATATTACCACAGCTTTTGTTTAAATGACAGCTTTAATTTAAAAAAAAAAAAAATCTTTTTACGTGCAATAAGCAACTTGAACTTGGTGTCATCTTAGGCCATGTATAGCTGATGACATTGAAAAGATCTCCGTTAGCTTTTAACCGTGGCATGTGGCAATGTTCTTACAGTGATGACGTTATCCAGCTCAGGCAGGTCACTAAACTTACTTTAAAATAGATATGTCCAGTGTCTGAACTTGGAAGTGAGAAGCAGGATTTCCTGTTGTGGTGGTACTTGTGTGTTCTTTTCTAAGTCAGGCTCCTAAAATCTTCACAAAGATAGAACTGAATTAAGTCTTGCCCTTTTCAAGCCAGGCTTCAACCTCTAGTTTCATGCATATAATATGCCAGAATAATGATGTGAATCTAATTAAATCAGTGTCAGACTGGTCACCGTAAAGGATTCTGTGGCCCTAGTGAACTAAACCCGGGTAGGGGACAGACTGGCCGCTGTTTGATTGGCTGCCAAGCTGTTGGCGTTGGCTCTGATGCCATTAGCCCAGGCCCCTTGGTATCCTGCCAGGCGATGCCCAGGCACAGTGCGAGGGCTGACATGGGCCAGGGACCGATCTCATGTGGCACCCTGGGTACAGCTGCTCTGCTCTGAAGGTTGAGAGGATCCAACCACATGGATGTGAAAGGTGCCATGCCTCTGTCACAGGACAGAGAGCGGGCCCTTGGTTAGGTTCTTACTAACACAAAGCCTCTCACTAGCAATATTTCCACCTTAAAACCAGTCTCTAGCAAGCACAACAGTTATCTCCAATCACTTTGTAGTTTTGATCATGTGCAGGAGCAGCATCATCCCCAATGCTGTATTTCTTCATCCACACTGATAACAGTGAAGGAGAGCTTCTTTATTTAGGGGCACTTAAGGGTTGTAGTCTTCTTACAAGCAACAGAAGTGAATGTTCACTCTGGAAAAGGGCAGTAGTGGGGCTTTTTTCTGAAGGAGATCTTAGATAGTAACCTATGCTTCAGAAAGATTTTATTTTTTATTTGATATGGAATACTTGTAAAAACACAACACGCAGTCATAGTTGTTCTTTCTCTTGTAGTGAAAAATAATAACCAGGGAATATGATGGGCTAAAGGGTAGAGGGTGTTAAGTGATTGCCATGCAGTTAAATAGTTTCATAATTCCTCTTTACAATGCTGCGGGGCATAAGGGAATTAATTAATTTAAAATTCCAGTTTATCTAATGTGGGACCAGAGACACTAATAGGAATTAATCATAATTTAGCCAGTCACAGGTGAGTGGCATAATTACAAAGCAGAGTTAAGATTGGAAGTGCATAATTAAATTAGTCAGTTTAAATTGTTTGGTTCTGAATTTAGATTTATCAAATTTGGAATCTTCTGCTGTGAAATGCTTATTTTTAGCACTGTATAGGAAGAACAAGACTCCCTACACTGAAATGACTAATATGTATGCCCAACCATAACCCTGTTAACATGATTGTTATTTGAAAAAGAAATGGTTGTTGTTGTACAACAATTAATAAAATGTCCAAAGTATCTTGATATAATGCTTTTTTTCCTCCCCTCCTCCTTTCCCCCACCCAATATAATTACTACAGAGCAGAAAAATCCCACTGGAAACCAACCTGTTCATCACAGGCAAGGAGCTCAGATCACAGTAAGTGTAATCACCCTTGGCTCTTCTCTAATGAGGTAACATAATATCATACAGTACTAAAAAAAGACGAACAGAGCACTGTTTGTTAGATTATGCTTTTTTTTAGCATATGTGTGTGTTCAGTATGTCTGAACAGGATGTCCAGTGTCCCTGTGGGACAGTTCTTCATGTAAGAACCCGTGGTTTAACAGATGGAAAACAGGAAAGTTGCAGCTGTGGGAGAAGGTAGTTCTCTGCTAATCCCCAGCGAGTACCTGAGAAGGCACTAGTGATCGGTGTTCCAAATCTGAACTAGGCAGGTCTTCTGAACAGTGAACATTAGCTTCTTTTGTGTTTTTAAGCCTAATAAAATGAGATTATTTTCTGAGTGTTTTGCTTTTTCCCTTTCTGTATCCCAGATTTTCCCTATACAAAGCTTTCTGCTGATGTTATTTTACTTCTAGCAGCCTTTTATAGCAAAAGTTTTAAGCCAGTAACAAGCATACTCATTTTTAAGTTTTATTGCTATTCTGACACAAATATTGTATAGCCTTAGAAATTTATATTCATGGATGAAATGATTTATTCCACAGGATAGCACAGGAACATGCATTAAAAGAAAATGCTATCAAAATAATCATAAATAAGAAGCAGCTTGACCTGGGTATGTATCTCTAGTTGTATGACAATATTCTAGTTTCTGATTCTTAGAAGAAATATCTCTTGCCACTCTGTTAATTTCAGAAATTCCCAAGGAATAATGGTTATATTTGTAAGATTCTGCTTTACAGGAAATATAATAAATTATAATGATAAAAAATGTTAGAATTAGAGCAATTATAGGAATCCTGTAATAAATGTTGCAAATACATATTTTATTTTATTTTCAATGTTGAAACACTGAAGATGCACACTCAAGAGAAACCCTAAATGTCCTCAAAAACCACATTGTATAGCAGCACATTCAAAACCTAATGTAGCACTTTACACATGTTCAACTTGTCAGTCATGTTGTGGGAAGTGATGACAACATGTTTCTCTTTAATTGATGGCCTAAACATCCATCTGAAGTATTTATTTTCTTTTGAATATGTCAGAATTAGAGCCGTGGAATTGACAATAGGAACTTGGATTCAGTTCCCAGTTCCTCTGTCCTGTTGTGGTGTATAACGCTGGACACGTTGGTCCGGTTTTTGCCTGAAGATCAATTAATTGAAATAAGCTCACCTTTTTGGAATGTTTTGAGAAAAAACAAGTAAAGGCGCATACCAATCATTCTAAAAGCACTTTCAAGATGCAAGTCTGATTCTAATTTCTGAGTTTCTGCTGAATGTGTCAGTAATTGGCAGAGGTTTTGATTGATTTCTTAAGTGTAGTAATTACTGTAGTTCTTCAGTACAGTACGAGTAAGGCAAGGAGCTGTTCAGGTTGGTTTCTTTGTGGGTGTTGTTCTCCCCCCAATGGCAGCACAATGTAAAGTGGTCTGTCTTCACAAATAGGGTATTTAGATTGTATTCATCACACTCTTATTTTGCAGGCAAAACCCTTGGAGACCAGGGTGTAACACACAATGCAAAAGTGATGGTCCTTCAGCTGGAACAGAGTGATGAGGAAACTAGAAGAAAAGTTCAGGAAGAAGAACTTCAACGCAAGAAAGAAAAAGAAATAAATGACAAGATGCAAAGAACTAAGAAGGGTTTGGAAATTCTAGCAGAGAGAGGTAAAGGGGGTTGTTGGACTGGTTGTATTTTGTGGGGGGAAGATGGGCGTTCGTTAATTCTTGTGCATCAAAAATTATCTTCTACATGGGCTTTCAACATAAAAGACTGTCTGTACCATGGCTGCATTTCAATTTATACTTTTCTAGGTTTCTACCTACTCGAAAACTGGATTTTAAGTTGACTAAACTTCCTCTTCTACTCCGACTCTTCTTACACAACTAGAATGCTAGAAAACACTGAGAAGGATATAGTATGAATCAATTATTTAATTGTCACTTGACAGTTTAAAGGATTGATGACTTCTGAGAACAGGCTTTAAATTCATTGTAGACATAAGCACAGTGGAATAATGTATTATAAGTCATTACATACTTTTTTGTAGTTTATCTCAGATGCGGCTGTGTGTAACCATGGTTTCACTGTGCAGAACAGCTCACTTGTTCTCATCTGTAAGGTGGCTGTTCTGTTCTCATTTCATTTGATGTTGATTGCTGGCAACTGTGGATTAAGTTACAGGGATATAGTCAATTTAACAGTAATCATTTTTCAAAATGAGGTTTTGTTTGTGAATTGCATTTCTAGTTGGTGAGTTTGAAGCACTTCTCTATTTTATTGTTTCAAAAATCCATAAGCAAGAAAATGTGAAAGCGAGTATGTAATGAATTCCTGCCAAATGCAAAAATACCTGAACAAAGCTTCTTTTAATGGTCAGTGACAGCCTGTTTCTTAGTATAATATCAGGTTTTGAACAAATGAAAGAAGTGATTCCTTTTATGGATTTAAGGGGTAATTTAGACACCCACCCCAGCCCTTGAATCCTGTATAGGGCCTCTTCAAGTTATTTACCACTAACTGTCAGTTATAGCACAATGCCAGAGTACAGAGTGGAGTCCATAATGGGATCACTTCTGTGAAGTGTAGAAAGGATTAACAACCCTTTTGTTTCATCTGAGAAAAATTGCAGGGCAGAAGCTTTAAATCTCAGCAAATTCCTGTTTAACTGTCTTTTGTTTACAAGAAAAGCATCTTTTAATTTTAAATCACATGGAATTGAAAACAAAATTGATAGTTTTGTTATAAGCAATAAAGACATGGGAAAAGGAAAATACTGAGCTGTATCTTTTTTTCAGTTTTATCAGCTGTGTTCAGCTGTTGGGTTTTTTATAATATTCTATGCTTTATTTTATTAAGGATTTCAAATGTTATATCATGTAAAATGTAGGTGGTTTGTCTTCTGCAAAAAATTGTTTATAAAAAATTCATGTAACTTTTAATGTTGCATTTAAATTTCGGGATGAACGGGGCCTTTTCCTTTAGTGACCTTTTTAAAGGTCCCTCATGTCTGTCTGATCAGGGCTGTTGCTGGTAGGTATGTCCAAAAAACACAGATGCAGCCTTTATACGTAATTCTGATTTTTTTTGTTGTTGTTGTTTGTTTACTTTTTTGTTTAGCCGTGTACTCACTGACATAATCTTACAACAGCAGAGTTACTCCGTACAAGGTAGTACTTACAGTTTCAAGTGTTTTTTTTCTTGTCTTTCAGAGGACTACTTGGATCCAGATTCTGTTCCATATCTAGATATCGCTAATCAGACTGGAAGGTCAATCCAGATTCCTCCTCAAGCTAAAAAAGTAGGTAAAAGTAACTTACAAGGCTACTAAGGTTGCTTTTTAAAGCTTGATTTGTGAAGCATTTCAAATATGGGATTGGAATACAGTCAGACTTTTTGAGATATAACCTTGCGTCCAGCAGATGTTTGCTTAATAGAAATAATTTGAAATAAAATTGAAGTAGAACTCTACAACTGGGAATAATTCAGTCATCTGGAGACAGACCTCTGCTGATCTAATTGCAGGTCTAATCTTGCACTCACCCCTGTGTGGTCCATATCTTATGTTTTAAGATGAGCTTTAACTTTGTTGTATCCTAACACCTATTTTAAATTTTGGGTGTCCTAGAATGACACGGAAATAACTTGTTCATTAGGCTTCACTTTCAGTTGGAAACTCATTGGGTCTCTCAAAATCGGACTCTTTAAAATACTTTCGAGATTCTTGAATGGTGAACAAATTTAAGTTTGAGAGGGTTCACAGGGCAAACAAAGTTCCACGTTTTCATCTGAAAATACCTTCGTTTGAGTGCATGGTTTGAATTACGATAGGAGCACCATACCTGATGTTGGCTGCTGAAGCAGAAGAATAGTGATAGATCTTATCTTTTGATATTGCTGGATTTTCGGAAGATAAATAAAAAGCTTTACGAATACTTGGAATTACACCCAGTAACAAAAAAAAAAAGCCCCACCTCTGGAAGAAATGAGCAGGCCCCAGCATGTACTAACTACTGCCCTGGCCTCTTCAGAGGCATACAGTGTTTTCTGGAGCATCATCTGGAGTTTCTGGGTGATTGGAATAACAACTGTCCACTCTCACAATGCATGCTGTTCTGATGAAGTGCTGAGAGTAGTAATTAACCTGAAGAGTTAAAGCATCAAATGTTCAAGTGCACAAGATTTCATCAGTATTGAATGTGGGTCAAAGGAAATATTGCAGGTTGTTTCTAGCTAGAAATATTATTTCCATTTGTCATACTGCAGCAACTAGAGTGTTTTCTGGCCGCATTCAAAATTTAATTTTCAGTTCTTAGGTTTTGCAGGAGGTGAGTGGTTAGATTTCACAAGATAGTTGTAATAGCAAAACAAGACAGATTTGATGCTGTTGGGAAGTATAGCACCCAGAAAAATGCTTAGCTCTTCATCCCTCATAATTGAAAATCTATCTAGGGTTGCATTTTTAAAATACACTTGGTGGAACATTTCAGGTGTCAGTAACATTGCTGACAATAGACAATATTTTAACGTTAGCAGGTGAGAAAAATACAAAGTGATGTGAAATAGTACTGCTTGTATAGAATTGATACAATGGTATTTTTCTAGGAAGAACAAGGGCTCTTAATGGACTATCTAGATGCTTCTTTTTAGTTATGGAAGTGAGTTGGGGCGATGCAGGAAAAGTCTCTATCTGTTTTTTTTGTAGGCACTTGTGCTGGCAATGGGTTATCATGAGAAGGGCAGAGCATTAATGAAGAAGAAAGAATATGAAATAGCACTGCCATATTTGTTGGATGCTGATAAACACTTCTGGTAAGAACTGTTTTGAGTCCTTGTTTCTCTCTTCCCCTTACTGTCAGCTAAAGACAGGAGCAGCATTACCTCTACCTGTGCATGTAAATCAGGGCCTGTTTTGCCAGGGATTGCTTCACACCCCCTCTGCAGATGGGAAACAGCAGACAAGTGCTCTGACTTGCAGTGACAGGTGGCTTCATGTAAAACAGCTGAAACAGATACTGCCACTGGGCAATTTAATCTTTCATATCAACATAAACAGAAACTGTCAATATTCATGCACTGGGCTATAAATTGCATTAGCTTGAGAGACAGTTGTGGATACTTGTTCGCAATTGCTTCTGTGAAGTAATACTGTCTTGTAAAAGGTGGAGCAGGTAGCTGAGGCTGGTGACCGTACCAGGGTTTCTGCAGGTAAACTAGTTTCCTGTCAGCAGTCAGAGCCCTAAATTGCCCTTTTGAGATCCCCAAAAGTAATACTATCCCCATCTGTTTCTCATTCGTGTGCGTGTGCAAGGAAACTGTCACAGACCTCAGCTTGTTCACGTGCACAAAGGAAGACAAGTTGATATCTGTCCTCTCAAAGATTACACAAGGTTTAATTCCATTCTGCTTTTTAAAGAGATGCTGTCCTAAATAGTAACAAAATGAGTTGCGATTACTGCAATTCTTTCAGATGTAGTGTTATCATTAGTGCCCCACGTATTAGTGAATGTGATGGGAGATCAGTACTTTATTAAAATTCCACTGATTTCAGTTTGCTACCTCAAAGATGAAGTGTGTGCTTTCTCAAATATGTGAGTATGCATACTTCCAGCATGTTGTTTCATTAGTGTTTAAAAAGTGTGTGGGGGGAAAAAAATAAACAACCCCTCCTAGAAAACCAATAATTGTTTTATTTTCCAGTGAGTGTAGCACAGAACTGCTGAACACAGTTGATAATTACGCGGTCCTGCAGCTGGATATAGTGTGGTGCTACTTCCGCCTGGAGCAGCTGGACTGCCTGGATGATGCAGAGAACAAGCTGTCCACAGCACGTAGATGCTTCCAGAGGTGCTATGGGGAGAACCATGAAAGACTTATTGATATCAAAGTATGCTGGTTTTGATTTTCATTAGGGTGGTGCTTTTTTTTTTTCCTACACGTATTCAGCCATTGTTCACGTATTACGAGACTGACTCAAAGTTTAAAGTTTTGGGGGGTCCACGCAGCCTGTAATCTGGTTGTGTAATTGTCAGCACAGTGAAAGTGTTGGACCTGGCACAACGGTCGTGGCAAACGTGCGGTTAGATGCTCGGGCATCGTCAGTGTTTTAGATGTAACACCTCAGCTGCACACTGAGTGTCACATATTAGTGACTGCATCGTCTTTAAACGTGTAAAGTGTTTTATTGATAACGTATTGATGTTCTACCGTATGCTTTTACCCATGTGCCCCTCTGCTCCTCCTTGTTTAAACAATTCTTTAGGGAAGCTATGGTCGTGAGAAGGTTTTATTTCTACGGCTTTACCTCCTTCAAGGGATAGGACACTATCACAGTGGCAGAGAAAAGGAGGCTGCTGAGTACATTCAAAAGGTAAGACACCATTAGATAAAACTTTCCCATTCTTCACACTGCTCCAGTGTTTAGGTTCTGTCTTGCAACTTCTCCCTCTTCTTTGCTTCCTTAGAAAAATTGGGAGACTTTTTTTGTTTGTTTGTGTGTTGGCAAAGTGTAAGTAGTATGGTTGTGTTCTTTTTCTATACAGGCATCTCATTTATATGAAGAGCTGTCCATAGATCCTGATAAAGTTTATCGCCTCTCGCTTCTGGGATTCTCGGAGCAGGAAGCTCGCCTTGCCCTGCGAGCGTGCCATGGGAATGTGGAGCACGCTGCCAACCTCATCACCAACAGGAGAGAGGTATGGTGCAGTGGAAGTACTAAATCAAGGATCACATTCATTGGAGTGTCCTTAAAATCATGTTTTGTGTGACTAGTGCAACATTAAGGACTTGATTATTATTTGATTGGCACAGTGAGTGAATGACAGTGTTACACAGTGAGTGTAACTAATGGTTTGACATCTGTTGCCACAAGTCTGAAACCAAAACTTAATCCAAACAAGGGAAGCTCTGTACCAAAACAGGTGGGATGAGGGAGCCAATGGCCTGTGGTTGTACCACAGAAGAGCACAGGAAGGCTTTGCACCAATGTTTGCTAGTCAGCAATGTTCCACATGGGAACAAAACCACCACGATCAAGCTGTCACTCCTGGGCTTGGCTGGTCTGAAAGACAAGAGGCTGCACAACAAAGTGCTGTGAGGGTAACTGTCAAGCTACACCGTATTATGGACTTGGAAGATCCAGAAGGGGAGAAGGATTTGCGGGGTTTTTTTGTGCTGAAGTGAAGGCAGTGTTGTCCAGATCTGAAGTGCCTGAAGTTACATTTGGTAAGCTGAGGTGGCACTTCCAGACTTCTGACGGTGAAATGTGGGTGGAAAAGTCAAATGGCTGAGAGAAGGGCTGAACAGAACTCCTTTGGCTACATGCCCGGTTCTGACTGTGTGTCCTTGGCAAGTCCTGTCTGTGGGCCCATCTGCCAAATGGGTTTATCACTTACCACACAGGGCCTATAATAGCTGTGACAGCGTGAGATCCGATCTGCAGGGACTGCAGGGCGGAAGTATGGCAACAGTGCTGGCTCACGGAAATGCAACTGTATTTAGTAACGAGCGTCTGGCAGCACAGTGTATTTAAAAAAAAAATAAAATCCCTTTTCCTCAAGAGATTCAAACTCCAAGAAAGAAATCCAAGAAACCCTATATGCACAGGGGAAGGCTGAAGCGTTCCCATGTGTAGAGAGCTTTGTAATGGCTGTGTTCTTGCAGGAAAAGGCACAGATAAGGAGGGAGGAGAGAGCTAAAAGACGGCAACGACTGGAAGATATAAACACCTTGAAAAGCATGGGCTATTCAGAGAGAGCTGCTCAAGTAGCTCTTCATAATACACAAGGAAACCTGGACCAAGCTTTTCAGGTAAGTAATTTTCAAGAATAGTACTTTTGTACAAAAAAAAAAAAAACCCAAAACTTGTTTGCTTTTTTTATTTATTGTGTAGCATACCCTTATTTTCTGTAGTCTGTATTCGTTAGTTCATAGCTACCTTTCCTGAAATGTAATGACTGAACTTCCACTTCCTGACTCCATGAATCAATATAATTTAAGTTGGCTGGGGTTTGCTTATGTTAACTATTGGGCTAACTACATATCCATACCGAGGACTATTTTGTTTCTGTTGCTCTATCCTGATCCCTCTGTTCTTTTTATTGTAGTTTATTCTTGACAACCCTGAGTTGTTGTTGGAAGACGATGATGATGATGATTCTGTGGCCATGGACCAGTTTCAGGTTTCCCAGGAAAGTATTGATCAAGTAAGTTAGACCTTTTGCTTTCTTAGGAGTTGGTTGTCTTGTTTCTGAATTCTGCCTTCCTTAAGCAAAGCTGTACAAACTTTCTGTGACCCATGTCACTCAAGCTTGTCACACTTTCCCCTGTCTGGCATCTGTTCTTCAGGGTGAAGTCACACCTAGGCTGAAGTGTAATCCCTGTGTACTTCCTGCCTGTGACACCAGCCCGTCATGCCCAGGTGTAGAGGGAAGTCTCTGCATTCACATGCCCTATCCCCAAAAAGAGAGCAAATGAGAAATTAATTCATCTCTCACCATTGCAGTGCATGTGTCTCATCATAGGCTGTCGGAAAGCTTTTCAGTGGTTAGTGTGGCTACGTAATCAGTGTCAGAAAGGCAAGAAAACTGTATTGCTTAGAAGAAGTAAATAGCACATGCCCACTCCTGATACGCTGGAGTGCCTTGAAGTTTCCCGTGAAAACAAAAAAAGAATTGGTCTCATATTAAACAAGAGGCTCTTGATTCTGCTCAACATCCCCATTCCTTTAATAGGTCACTGCCCGGTTGTTAACTGTTCCAGTAAACCAGAGTCAGTGTCCTGGAATTCCTGGCATGCAGCGCTTTCCTCTGTGCGAGGGGAATGACTGTCAGATGCAGTGTCAGATTCCTGTCAGATTCTGGTGCTGAATGAGCTTGGATTTCTCCAGATCTTTTATTATTATTATTTTTCCCTCCTCCTGTAGCTGATGTATATGGGTTTCAGCCGTGAGTCGGCAGAGCAAGCTTTAAAAGTCTTTAAAGGCAACATCCACTTGGCTTCCCAAACCCTTGCTCATTACGGGGGAGTTCTTCCTGCTTCCCTGCAGCTGTCCCCGGAAGCCTCCAGCCCATCGGAAGAATTGGCTTCATCAAAAGACTCACCTACGGAGTCCGCAGGTGAGAACGCTGTGTAGAGCAGGCAGAGGGGAGGGAAGGGGGAGGCTGTTCTTCTGGCTCTTGTACAAAACGGTTAAATACTGGTAGAGGGCCTTGAGTAACGCCCCAGACTACTTTTAGTAGTGACATGGTTATAGACAAGGCATTCCTTCACCCAGAGAAGCTGCAGTCCCTGAGAGCCATGTGTGGAACCACAAGGGATACGCATCAGAGGGACACAGCCCAGAAGAAAGGGGTGACCTCCAGAGGGGTCCTGGGAAGAGCAAAGAGGACATGGCTGCTGAGCGGGCTGTGGCTTTGACACACGAGGCTGGAGGCCTTGGGTGTCTGTGTCACTTCCCCAGTGAGGAACACGTGGCCCTCTCTAGCCCACAAGCAATTCTGGCTTTTCCCGACTAACTGTACCCTCTCGCACCAGTTCTCTTTAAAAAACGAATGAACTGCTCCCTGCCTGCACTCTTCAGAGAGCAAGTACCCAGTTGGTGGAGCATCTTCCCTGCACCTACCACTGATAATGATGACTTTTTAGCTTGCCGATACCTGGGTTCTGACAGTTAGGAAGTTCATTCCAAACCTCTGCTATACAGTCAGCTGATTTGACCACATACTCCTTCCTCGTGGACCTTATGCAGTAGAACTATAATTGATACTCTCCGTTTAGCAAAGAGGAAACTTGCTCATAGTCTCTCTCTTCCGTTATTTGTCAGAGCTGTGCTGAGCCTTGTGGTACCACTAAGGGCTTTCCAGCAGCTTTAAATAATAGGAAAAAAATCGCCGTCCTGTGGTATCCTTTGGATATCCTTTGGTATCCTTTGGAGAGGCATTTGAACCGAGGTAGTTTGAATTCACTGCTGCTTTTCTTTGTTGGAAGGTTCTTCTAGTTCACCCACAGATGAAGACATGGAGACTGATGCAGTCAATGAAATCCTAGAGGATATTCCTGAGCATGAAGAGGATTATCTGGATTTAACACTGGAGGAAGAGGAACAGATCATTCACGAATACTTATCCTATATACAAGTACCACAGCATTAAATCCCATTACATCTACTTCAGTTATCTGTACTTACCTTGACAAATTGAGTTTGGATTATAAATGCATCTTCAGCTTCTCTCTTACTAAATGCCTTGAATTCAGTTCAACTATAGGTGGAACACTTAATTCCTGCTTATTTATAAATCTGCTTAAAGCCTACATTTGTGATACATTGTAATTTATTGTCATAGCAGAAAAATAGAAACATTTATTTTCCGAAGAAAATTTAATAGAACTAAACTATATTTTTATTGTGAAATAAGTTAATTCATTTAGTATTCAAGTAAAGAAGCGTTTCTATGCCACTTTAGAATACCAGCTTTAAAAAAGAAAAGTGAGTTTGTAAATCAGAAACCTAGCTCATGGGGTTATAGAGGTATCCACTTACATAAATGTCTCTTAGAAATCTTTCAGAAGAAAAGGAGAAGAGTTTGTATCTGTTGTGCATGGATTTCTACTGTGTTCTGCTTGTCCCTTCATGCAGGTGTTACACAGGCAATAAACCTAAATACGTGCTCATTCTGCTCTTACTAAGAGTCTTTCTTCTGTGCTTTGGCTTTAAAAGCCGGTAGGAAAGACCCGGCAGGGCCCTGTCCTCTCAGACCCCAGTGAAAAAAAGGTATTTCCTTTTATAACCAAATAACCAATTTCCCCCAGCAGCTCCTCGTAACCTCCGGCAGGTGCGTGGCTTAAGATAGATTGATGGATTTCATGGGGACTGAGATTTTTCATTCATCACTTGTTGAACAAATCTTGGCTCAGGCACTGTCTTGTAGTTGTACCCAGCTTCGGTGTTCCGGAGAAATATGGGGGGGGTTTAGTGTGTTTTATAACGTCCCCTTCTCTGCTCTGTAAGCACTCCTCTCCGCTGGGAACAGAAGTTCCCCTGCTCGTCAGCTTTTCTTAAAAATCCGCCTATTTCCTTTCCATGGCGTCAGTCTCACGGCAGAGGGAGCTCAAGCCCCGTCTGCTCCCGGCGCGGTGGGCGCAGGGGAAGGGGCAGAGATCCCTGCTCAGAGCCAGGCTCAGCAGCCGCTGGAGACGGGACCTTCCCTCTGGAGACCCAGCGCTTCCCATGGGGAAGTGAGGGCTTCAACTTTGTCAGGGCGAGCACCATCGCAGCCCTTGGCCTGCAAAATACCTGCCCCGCTCCAGTGCATGGACTTCACAGGCTGCAGAAGTGCATTTTTTTTTTTTCTTTTTCCTGGCTCCCTTATCCCAGAACAAAAGGCAGGGAGCGATTATACTGTTAAGGAATTACTTGTATTTGTGCATCTGGAGTCTTGTGTCCAGTTCTGGGCTCCCCAGTTTGAGAAGGACAGGAAACTGCTGTAGAGGGGACAGCAGAGGGCTACAGAGATGATGGGGGGCCTGGAGCATCTCCCTTACAAGGAGAGGTTGAGGGACTTGGGTCTTTTTAGTCTGGAGAAGAGAAGGCTGAGGGGGGATCTGATCAATGCTTATAAATACTTAGAGGATGGGGCCAGTCTTTTTTTCAGTGGTGCCCAGTGACAGGACAAGACGAAACGGGCACAAACTTGAATATAAGAAGTTCCACCTAAACATAAGGAGGAACGTTGAGGGTGACAGAGTCCTGGAACAGACTGCCCAGAGAGGTGGTGGAGTCTCCTTCTCTGGAGACATTCAAAACCCCCCTGGACAAGTTCCTGTGCAACCTGCTCTGGCAGGGGGGTTGGACTAGATGATCTCCAGAGGTTCCCTCCAACCCCATATCATTCTGTGATCAAGACAAGTGCCACAAAAGTTGAGTGGTTTTGTGTTGCTTCAGCCTCCTGGGAGGGAATACCATCTTCTGAGGAGAAAAAGCAGCCCCAGCAACCATCACATCCTCTTTCTCAATAGGAGAGCACTGAGGAACCACCGGACAAAAGGTAAAACTAGAATATGCAAAAGTGAAAATGAGAAAAACATATAAAGTGATGGATGTTGTTTTAAAGAAGGAGCACAAATTTATTCCTTCCTCCCTTCAGCCAGAGGGGCTCCCAAACCTGCTGGCGTTACCTTATGCTGGCCCGAGGGCAGCCTTGGGCTGTACGGGCAGGGGTTCCCCCGCTTTGAAGGGGCTTCATGGCAAACTGGCAGTGACAACTTAAGAAGTGACCTTTGGTCCATGGGGAATTTAAAATTAGCATCATAACACGCAGTGCTTGTCCCAGAAGCCAGTCCCGGATGATGTCACTCTGCCAGTGCTGACACCACCCCCAGTAACAGTGTGTGTGGTGCTAAGGGAGCAGCAAGCTGGAAGTTGTAAGTGAATTTTGGCCGTGTCTTTGAAGACACGGGGCTGTTTAGCAACAGGCAGATGCGGTAATGACTCATTAATTCCACAAGATCTATGGCTGTTAAATCCATTTGCTAATTCCACGTGGAGCTGCTGTATGGCCAGATAAGCTCCCAGGTCTGAAACTTTGCCCGCGGTATGTTAAACAAAATGTATAGCCCAGCCCATCTGTACAACTCCAGATTGCTAAAGGCAGGAAATACAACTAAATATTACTGAAATACAGATAAAATTAGCTGCATTGCAAGCCATCACCCCAGCAACCAAGAGCCACCATCTCATAATCACTTCCCACAGGGCCAGTACAGAGCCGCGACGCGGCACAGAGAAGTTGTGGTGGGGTGAAGTCTACACTATGCAGATGATCTTCCAAATTAGTCTCTCCTGGTAGGCATTTAACATAATTAAAATGCTGTTTCCTACTAGATGCGGTGGTTCGTCATTGTCCATGCTGTCTGTTAAGGCCAGGCTTTGGTTTGGGGCTCATCACTCCTTCAGCTCTGGCCCCAGAAATGTTTCCAAAAGTATACGTTTTCTTTTTTCCATATTCCACCCATTCTTAACCACTGTGCACCCACAGCCCACCGGATCCCGGCTAAATGAGAAGAAAATGCAAACTAGGTGATTGATTAGTTGTCTGTAGATGCCACATGTTTATTAGTCCATTCTAAAAAAAAAAAGAATACAGCATTTTTATCTTGCTGTAGTACAGAATAAATAAAGACATAAAAATAAAAACATGTGGTTAGATAGTTTTATACTGCTTCTACAAAGAGATATATCTGCAAATAGAAAAATATAAGAACCCTTGTTTATTCATGGCTCAGTGGTTATCAGAGGGGGATGAACCTGGAAAAAGACGGGAGAACTTCTCTTGAGTTTGACTGCCTCTCCCATGGGACTAACAGCCTAACAAACCACGGCCAGACACAGCCCAACCAATAAATCTTCCCATTTTGCTCTCCTCTCCCCTGAAAAAACCACAATTTGACATTCCCAGTGGATATGAGGAAAACCTTTCCCCATGAGAACAGTTGGGCCATGGGCCAGGCTGCCCGGAGAGGTGGTGGAGTCACCACCACAGACCTGGTGCTCAGTGAACCAGCTCTTTCGCAGGAGCCCATCAGGAGCCTCTGGCCTGGGGAACCGTGCCTAGGGGCAAGCGGGCAGCTGGAAGCACACAGAAGACACACATGAAGCCCTTGATGGCTCCTGTGCTGAAGCGTGAGATCATAAAAGGTAAGGAAAGACCGCGCTAGGCTGCTGGCAGGAGGACAACTGCTGTGCCTTGGCAAACAGCTGACCTTGGTACAAAAGGTCTGAGGTCTAGATTGTTCTCTAGCTTACACTTTGTTAAAAAAAATAGTTAAATTAATTTCTGTCCTACTACTTCCAACTTCCCAGAGAGGTATCCAGTCTGCTTTAACCTCCTGCCACTGAGCCTTGCCCTCCTGCCTCAGTTGGGCTGATCAGCAAACAAAGGACCTGAAGGTTGGCTGTGAAAATGGAAGGTGGAGTGGTGCTGCAGGTATTCAGCCGCACAGGGGGCACGTGAGCAGGCAACAGGAACAGGAGAAAACATTTCTCACTGGGTACCAGAGAGGCAGGAGGGTGCAATATCTCTGTGCCAGAGGGAAGTGAAAATAAGCACTTGTAAATGAAGTTCTTAATTACATACACACAGAGGTACCTCACCCCAAGCCCACCGCAGTCCCTCCCGACCCCAGTACCGCTCAGCTGAGAGGCATCTGCGGTGACAAGATCTGACTCGGGTCCATCTGACAGTCACAGAGAATCCCGGCTCCTCAAGAAGAGGTTCAAGCAAAGCCGTTTCCCATCTCTTTCCAAGTTCTGGTTTACAGGGACACAGTGGTGCAGAAAACAAAAGGTTCAGCTTTGGTGACTGCTGGAAAGCCTGTTCTGGACAGTCACATTAGTTCAACGGCCTCGTGTTCCCCGTTTTCTTGCTGTACCATACAGCCGACTTTGTTGTTGAAGAGACGAGACAGACTTCCCTTCTGAGAGCTCCTGCCTTGGGCAGACCTCTCCTTCTTCAAACGCCGCTTGTTTCTCTTGCATATCCCCCGGATGTCCCAAATCCTTAGCGTGCCGTCGTGGGAAGCTGTGTAGAGCAACTCGTTGTGGATCTGGGAACAACAGGGTCACACTTAATACCAAACCCCACAGCTCGGGAACCGGCACAATCAAACTGTCAAAAATCAGAGCAAACACAGCTTGATCGGAACACTTAAGGCCTGATGGTTCCCTGGAAGAGCCGGTATAAATTATCACAAAAGCTGCTGAAGTGGGTTGAGACATTACCAAGTCAGGACTCATTTCTCAGCCACTTCACAGAGCCATAAAATATAAACAGCAAGAGTTATTTATAACCTAAACCCACTAGAAAAGCAACGGGGAACTAAACTCAATGTCAGAGTAGGCTGTAGCTGGGAATTTCTGTGCTGGTTTCAGACGGCTGGTTTTGAAGATGAAGCTTAAAGAGGCACCAAAATGGGCATCAGTGGGCGGTGGGGGGTTCAGGAATGCTTTCCTTCCCACTTCCATCTTCCTTTGCAGTAAGTTATAGGTATGACTCCTTATTCAAAGTTTGTTGTTCTTCCAAACCTGCACTAATTTAACCTTGATTCCCTCCTGTAGGTTCATTTCCTTCATGAAACATTTTTGCTGCTGTTGGTAATGTTTCAAATTGTCCTCCCTCTGCCCCAGAAGCCAGACATCGGTCTTGATGGTCCTCCCCCTCCTGCATCAGCCTGTCCCCCACTCGCAGTCTGCCTGCGATAGCGAGCATCCCCCAGCAGCATGAACCACCACACAACCACAGCCCCCTCCACCCCGCGCTCACATGCCTAAGATCATATTAAAGTCGCCACTTCTCAGTCCTCTCTCTTCCCAGGATTTTTTGCCCCGTACACTTTCCAAAAGGAATTTTATCTCCTCTCTCTTTTTCTTTCGACTGTCAGCCTGCCAGAAATACTTCCAGTGTCTCACGTTCTTCATCAAAATCCTCCTGCACGCAGCTTTTACTGAGATGCCGATGCAGGGAGACGTGGACTCTGAAGAGCACAAAGCATCCAAGGATTCAAACTTTCTCCCCAGGATTCCTTGCATGATACTGGTCTTTGCATTGCCACCGAGGATTACTAATTCCTCCCCTCTTAACTTTTAAACCCCAGTATCACTTGAGCCTAGACAACGTGCAGGCAACTTTTCAGGGATTTCAGTAACTTTTAGAATTTTTTTAAGTCAGTGGCAGAGACTCTTCCATTTGAAATCAATACAGTGCTTCTTTGTCATCTTTATACCTTCAGAAAAATAGACCCTGATGGCAATATAAATGTTTATATACAGGGTTGCACCACTAGCTCTTCACTAACATCAAAAGAGAGGGCAAGCAGTTGCTAGACTGTCAGGGGATGCCCTGCCCGGGGGGGTTACGGGTATAATGCTATGTTTTATTCTGTTTGGATAAGGCAGAAACTTCTTTTCTGCCTAGAACTCTGCAAACACTTATCATCAGCCTCTTGTAATGGAAGCCCTGAAGTCCATTCCCTGCCCCTGCACAGGATCAGTTACATCTGCTTCATTTCTTATGGCTGCTTGTCTAACCTGACCTGAAAAGCCTCCAATCACAGACCTAGGGCTGTCTCTGGAGGCTCATTCTGTGGTTTCACTTATCCTCATTATTACCAAGTTTGTCTAAAATTACAAAAGAAATATTCAAGTCTGTTACTTTTCATCTTACCCTAGAACAACGTCCAACCCAAGACACGCAGAACAGCCAGCCCACAGAACAAACGAGGGAGCAATCAGAAGCGAGAGATGCCAGCAAAGAACCCCCTTCCTGACCTGGATGCAGTTGATGATGAACTTGTGTCCTCGGAAGATCTTCTGCAGGACACCACTCCTGGAATTGAAAGCTCTCGCGCAGGCATCGCCACTTCCCGTGAACACTGCAACACAACCACAGGACACAGCACGGGGCCAGGTGTCAGCAGCCAGGCAAGGTCAGTTCACACGAGTTCAAAAATGTACCTAAAACTAGTTCTCAAAGGAGTAGGACTTATCATTTTTAAGCTTGATTCTCTTCTCGGTTGTAGCCAAGTTCAGATCATTTTCATTTCGTTGACCCCAACACACATTTGCATTTTTGAAAACACTGAACTGCCCTAAGCCTGAAGTTCCTACAGAAACCAGCACATCACACACACTTCAAATAGCTACTTCTGCTCTTCTTTTCCATGTTATACTTCCCTGCCTAAACACCATTCAATCATTCTAAGCAGGCAATTTACCTCAAGTCTGGTTTTAAGGACTCCCACTAAGCCTTCCATTTGTTTAACCATAGTTATTTCCAGGTTTCCACCCAGTACTGCAGTGTCTTATACAGCATCAGGCAGCAGAAGGGGCTGTAGAGGGAAGCTGCCAACCACAGGAACAGCATTATCCTCTCTCGAACTAATGATAGGAATTTGGCCTTAGCTTCATTAAAGTGTTTTTTTTCCCCTTTTTCTACAAAAGCTCACTACCAGTAGGTAGGGCCATCTCTGTTGAAATACCACAGTTAAATCTTCTGTCCTCAGAGCTGAGTGGCATGTGCAGGCAGCTTTACAAAGCAGCTTTATAAATTCTTTCAGTGGTGGTAGATTTCTACAGCTAAATCCTGTAGCTTAGGATCTTTGCAAGGAGTAGAGCCTTTAAGTGATTCAAGGCCCAGGCTCTAATCTCTTAGTTCAGTATGGCTAAACTCTCGCAGGGTTTTGGCTGTAACTCTTGTATTCTATGTGGTCTGTTGTACACGTGCTACAAGAGTGAGGCTGGGGAGGATGTTTGGTTGGGGTATTTTTAAAATAAATAAAGCACAACCAGAGATTTTGGCCGTTCATCAGGTTTCCTTAGGGTATCTTAACATGTACCTTACACTTTGGGATCGTCACATCAGATCCCCAGACGTTCTGTCTCCAGAAACCATAAGGCTGCATTGAATATTTACATGTACCCTACATGTACATAGCAATATGCCCCAAAAGGAGCACATTTGTGTGTGTAAAGGGTTACAAACTGTCTTCATAAACACTCACTTTCCTTCACTTAACCCAAACTCCTCAAGTTTATCTAGAGATAAATATTTCAGAACTGCAAAAAGCAACATATTCACTGCTCCCTGTATTTCATGCGTTTGCAAAAGCCACCACCATGGACAGACTTTTACAAAACTGAAGTGTCTGAAGACAACAGAAACCTTATCTTTTGGGAGAAGTCAGGCAGTGGATTCCTAAAGAGAGGTGAAGAAATTATCACAGCAGTAAATTCAGGACTACAACAAGAGAGGAGAGAACAGGCTACCTACTGCCATCAGCTTTTCAACTTGAAATTAAACAGCAGGAGGCTGGGTACTTCCTGGGTACACCTTCAAGAAACATCTGGATATGGAAAATCAACGTCATTTTATACGGGCCACTATAAATTCAATTACCAACACAGCCCTGAAAAAGCATCGCATCCCATTCTGCAAATGAGTAATAACCGTGTAAAGCAGGGAACAAGGTACAGATTTTTTTTCCAGTGAATGGAAATCAATACTATTACACACATGCAGAGAGTAGGAACCATTTAAGAGCCGGTTTCGTTACGCAGCTGTCAGTTTACTTCGGCTATCGCTATCAGGATTTTGCTTTTGACAGACATCCTTTACATCTTTTGAACTGTCACTCTAGATGTAGGAAGTCTCTTTGCACCTCTGCATCTCAAAGGAGAGCTGTGGATCTAACCTAGATTTAGCACTTAAATATATGCACTTGTACAGCACCTGTGAAACAAACAACAACAAAAAAAAAATCAACAATTCATTTTTATTTTTTACTTAAGTTTCATAGACCCTTGGGGAGGGAGAACAGGTTTTTAAAGTTCCCTAGGAGTTTTTGCAACATGAAAATACATAAACTGCATTAAATTTTAAATGACCGTGCACGTACTGTAGGAGAGAAATAACCAACATAATATCATTAAATAAATTAGGTTGAGAACCAGCTTTAATATTCCCCATGCTATTAATTACACAAGTAGGCTGAGGAAAGCCACCAGAAACACATTCTGATGACTTAAAGCTTAGATCTCAGATCTGTCTGGAGTCCCTGTACACTATAAAGCCATCTTGGAAACACACATGTATTTTTCCTATCATTCTTCTACTATATTTTCTTTATTTAGACTGTAAACTCTTTGGGGTGCCGAGCCTTTGGGTACTGATCAGAGAGCAAACAACTGAATTAAGATCTTCTAACAGAAAGTTAGCGTTTCTCAGCTGAGATTCTTGCACTGGTGCAAATGCAACAAACCTTAAAAAACATTATTTATATTGAAGTATTTTCTCCACGTTTTTGAAAGACAGAGACTGAACACACAATGCTGACCTGTCCCAGGTGAACAGCTAGAATTTGAAGCTACCCTAGCTCCAACATTTGGTATCCAGTGAACATGTCTTTGTAATTCTAATTGAAAAAAACCTATTAGATAACTGTGCAAATAAATGATCAATGTATTACAATAATGCAAGCAATCATAGTATATAAATTCATTTTTAAGGGGAAATTTCATCTTTCAAGAATTAAAATGTGTCTAAATTCTATTCAAACAAGTCCCTAATATTTTCCCCATGACATTTTCTTCTACCCTTCAAGTAGAGCAATTCAATTCTCCCTGTTTGACACCTTTAGTATTTTTGAATTTAATTTAAAATGAGATCTTAAATAACTCTGTGAACACTTTTATCACACTATCAGGATGTTCTTCACAGGTCTGACTAAATGCAGAAATATGGCCTGCATTTTAAGAAAAAAAAAAAAGAAAAAAAGAGTGTTATGGAAAAATAATGTATGTGTATGGCAGGGACAAGGTGGTAGGATGAGTGGGAAAGAGAGAGAAAAATGCAGAGCTGATGGGGGTGGCATCAGATAATGAAACTTAGGTTTAAGCCCAAATTTTCTTTATGATGGTTTTAGAGAGTCTGGTCAAGTCCACACTGGTTGCGTGAGAAGCAGGATCAACACTGAAAAAATGCATCTCAGGAGGTCTCATTAATGAAGGAGAGACAGTATCTCCATCTCCCACCCAGACATGAAGATACCTTGCTGCATCAGGCCAACATGAGCTTAGCAAAGTCATCCTGCCTTTGGGCAGTCTTGATGAATTCAATGTTTTGGTTTGTATCTTTATAATTAAAAGGGGGCAAACACACACATACACACAAAAATAATCAGCATTTTGTTTGCCAGTGTTCATCCTCAATTAAAACTTCCAGTTCATTTTCCCTGCCCTACCTGTGTACATCTATGAGCAATAATAACTACGGGTGCGGCGTAAGCTCAGACCCTTTCCCCTTCCATCTCAGCCTTCTAAGCCAACTGCAAAAGCTGAAATAGGCAGAAATTATGACCCGCAGGTAGGGGACAGTGGGGTCAGTGCAGACAATTTCTGCAATATAGGTGGAGAGAGCTGAAATTAACCATAAATTACAATTAAATATTTTAATAGAGAAAAGTGGTGCTGTGGGTCTGATCCTGAAAATAAGACCCAAAAAAAGGCTTCCTGATTAAAATCAAAATCTACCTATGGGCTTGGTTACACATTAAATTTCCAAACATAATTAACAAGCCAATTCAGTTACAGGGTTATAAATGTGGTCAGTCAGCCATATCCAGTATGGTGCTAGACAACTCTCATTAAACTCTGATCTGCCTCTGCAGGTAGAATTCTCTTCTAACGTATACCATCATGCATTTGTCAGCCATTTAGCACCATCACACTGATGATCTGCCAAAAGAGATGTGAAGGCCCAACTAGCAACCATTCATTTGGTGTTACATGTTCACTTCACAGCTGAAGTACAGAAATCAAAATCAGGAAAGTGTGGCGAATTTCTCGATTAGCTTAAGACAGACATTGCCATTCCGGTTACCCTGAAGGAGAGAAGTACTTGTTTGGGAAGAAAATGAAGGCACATCAGGTCTAACATCAGTGGCAGGATAAGACAGGATGACACACTGAGAGAGGTTCAGGCTGATAAAAACAGAGGCACGGTCTTGTAACCCAAACCCAGAAATGCACAGATGACGTGCAGAAGGAAAACCAGCCAGGAGAGGGATTTAAAGGAGGAGGTTTCATGGTCAGAATATAGTGTTGTGTCAACAACAGACAGTTAAGATATTAACAGGAGTATTGAAAGTAGGGGAACTGAGTCCCAAGAATTAATGAGGAAAGCAACACTTGCCTACTGCAGAAAGGTGGTTTGAGGAACAAATACATGAGAGGGGACAGATAAAGGGAAAAGAACTTGTGGAAAATGGATCTAGGAGATGGTCAGAGTCTGAACAGGAAGCCTAACCGTTAGAAAGCAGCAGTGAGCATCTGAGATGTTATTCTGGTTTAAGACAGTCCATTACACAGTACCTGCAAGGAAGCAGAGGCAGGCACAGGGCTGCACATCCAGCAGCAGCACTTGCTGTCCCCGAGTAGGCAGCAGAAGCAGACTGCCAGACGTCAGACTAGCGAGGTTAAACCACAACTGTACAACCAACCCACAGACAGCTCAGGATTTAAGCCACTTCCATTGGTAACAGAAACAAAACAACTACCTCTTCGTTTGCCAGAAGAGGGAGGTGGAAAATGTAGGGAAGATCTAAGCTTCCCACGTGGAGTAGTGCAGAAGTTGGATACTGAACGTAAACATGCTGGAGTTGAGAGAAGTGACAATTTTGCAAGCCTTCAAAATTATAGTATTTTCTATTAACAATCTTTCATCAGACAAACATCAAAAAGGAGACAAGGGATTGCTGAACATAGGAAAGGCAACTTACAGATCCCAGCGTGGTATTTCAAAGTGCTAACGCTGTGTTTGTGAGCCTTGTACGTTTGGATTCGCTCCCCAGTGTCTACTAACCAGCACTTCACTGTCCTGTCCGCGCTTCCTGAATACAAATGCCGATTCACTAGCTGAAGGGAAGAGAAAAAAACCATCAGCAATAGTCTCTCAGGCACATTCGTGAGAGAACTGCACTGAGGTGACTCACACAAAGTCACAGTTTCCAGCCCAACAGCCTGGTACAAAGAGCAACAACTACACCTTGAAAGAGAGGGATGGGGAGCAAAACCAATCTTGCATTCATCATGATCGCCTCTCCCATTGACTTCTGGGCCTTGAAAACAGCTCCCACATTTCAGTAGATGAAAAACTTAGCGCATCTGCTGGTGCAAGCAGGCAGGATTTCAGTGAGCTTAACCATGCTAACCCTACTTCCATCATTAGTTACATTAATACAGCCTCAAAAAAAAACCCAAACCTGCAGTGTAGTTCCTGCAAAGTGTACTTGACAAGAACTCTCATCAGATTTTAAGTTTCAGAACAATTCTGAGTAACAAAAAAAAGTAAATTAAAAATAAAATCCTATGCAAAATAAACAAGGGTTTAGCATGATCACTCTGCACAATGTTAATATTTGGAAACACTAACTCTTCCTTGAAACTGTTTTGTATCTGTGTTTCCACAAGTCTTTTTGGACTGTTACCAAACAATTAAGTAGTTAACTATCCTTACAAAGGTTTCTAAACATCTTCAATCAGAGTGTCTTCTGCTGTGCATTTAGAGCAACTCTGCCTATAAATCCCAAAGAAGGGTGCCCCATCACACTAATTATCCTGCACACTGTGTGAACTCACTAGTGGTGGAGGTTGGTTGGTTTTTATTCCACACCGACAGGACAGAGAATGGCAGAGGGAAGGACTGCAGATGGGAAACTGAGACAGAGAGAAAATAACCGACCTGTGCAAGACTACAAAACTAGCTAATACGCAGAAATAAGCTAAACAAAGCCTGGCAGCTCCACAGGGAAACCCTCCACAGAGCAAAGAAAAATCTTGCATTCTATGTCCATCTCACTAACAAAGGTTTTAACAGCCATCATTTTTGAAATGTCACATCCTATTACTTTTAAGCTGTTCTAGCAATGGCATTAAAACTACATCTCAATGAGGAAAGAGAAGGAATGACCAGCAGCACTAAAGAAACTGAGAGCCATCCAGTTAACCTGACTTTTAATTTCCAGGCTCAACCTGAAAGGGCACGAGGAGCATTGTCACGTTGCACCCGCTAAATGGAAGAGGTTGCTTTGAGTTGAGACCCTGCTGCAAGGCTCTTGGCTAAGTCATTGCATTTCTTTTTCAGACACCTCGCTAGCAGCACCAACCCACTCACTGAGCAAGGGAAAACACTAAGTTATAGCCTCCTGCAGGTAAATGCCACTCTGCCTTAATGGTACATCACATTACGCTGCTTCAGGTGAGTGTAGAAATGCTGAAGTGAAACAGAAAAGGTGCAACTTGCCTAGATTTGCTAATTTGCTAGATATAGAAATGTGTTAAATGATGTGGGCTTACTCAGGTAATTTATAGCACCAGCATCATAAGAGCCATAAAAGCTTCCGATGCCCAGTCAGAGGTCCGGAGAGCTGCCTGACACCAACCATCTTCATTAAAATAAAGCCTCTGTGCTGCCCAGGCTGCTGCATGACATACTTTTATGCACCTTCCCCCCCCTCACCAGGCTGCGCAGGTGAGCACAGCAGCAAAGGACTCTCAGCCACGCATGGAAACAGAAATACTAACAGGTTAAACAATCCATGGGGTGTCACAGACCAGGCCTGCAGCGCAGCCAACAGCAAAACCCAGTGCAGGCTCCGGCTGTCACACAGCCTCTCAGTTCCGTGGCATTTTTAAAACACAGAGCACGAAATAGCTATTAGTGGAGAAATCCATCAAAAGCTATCAGCTTGGGTTGAATTTGCAAATCAGATCTGCCTTTAGTGATACGATGCAGGCATCATCTCATCTAAATTGATGCAGATACCTACAGCTAAGATAAGTCTCCTTACAGTCACATCAGTCTAGGGCACGATTCATCTCATCCTGAAGCACATCACACCTTAAAACTCTCTATTTCTCCCCCTGACAAGGACAGCCTTCTCAGTTGTAGCCATCTACATCAATTTAGGTGAGATGACTCCTCCTTCACTTGACTAAACGCAGGTCTAGTTTACAACTCCACCCTAAACTGCAAGACTGCAGATATCTATATTTAATCAAAATAACAATAATCATCACACGCTGTTCCCCTAGCCAAAACACCTTATAAACAGGCCCCACACTCTGTGTAATACAAAATAAATACCTTCCCTACTTTATAGATGGGGAACCATGATATAATGCAACCAAAGTCCATCCAAGTAAGGACTTGAAATTTATAGCATCCTGACAGCCAGCAGTACGGGTCCTTGGGTCCCGTAATCCTTTTTCTTAAGTCATGACTGTATCGAAAACCATCTAACTGTAACAGGTCCCCTGTGACTGCCAGCCGAGTGCACTGATTTCCAGTGAGGTCACCTTCTGCTGGCTCTCCCTCTAGGACCTTTGCTAACTCCCTTACACCAGCTTGGCTTCTCCTATCCAGGGGTTATGGGATTCTCCAAATGGGTTCCAACCTCCTCACCCTCAGAGGCCATTTAACCCAGATCTACCAGTTCTGTTAAACTACTGGGCAAAACAGTATGTTGCCCTCCTTTTTGTCATATTGCTGAATAAAAGCGCCCACAGGTGCTGTTCCTTGGGTTAAACATCCTCACTGACACGTTCAGCTCAGCAGATCAGGCCCCTCTCAGGAACTGGACAAAAATGTACTGACTTCTTCACCAAAATGTGAAATCACGCTGCAGCTTTGGTGGGAGCTAAGCCTCGCTGCTGCCAAGACTGGTGCCCATTTTGTGCATGGGCATCCAGGCACAGTAATTTTCAGCAAGTACTTGTGGCTTAGGTCCCCAGGTCCATGATAACTGGGCTTTTCCAGTCTAAAGTCTGCAAACCCGTACTCAATTCCCTAGGTGCCAGCCCTATTCTTATTAAAAAAAAAATTAATTTTCTTATGATTTAGAAGGAAAAATGTAAAATTTCTCTCAATAGATATTTCCAGATATACCCAAGTCTGTCAACTCTTGGTTTAAAAATGATCAATAGGAACAGTTATATATTCTAATCCGTGAGTGCCTGGAGAAGCGGTGATATTTTCAGAGCTGTATTTTCCTTGGCTGCCTTTCGAGCACTTTCTTCACTTTGGCTATCTGCCCAACAGAGCTCCTGACAAGAAAAAAGAGTGGCAAGGCAAGGACACCCGGAGCAGAGCAGACAACACAGAACAGATCTGCAGCTCAGATACTAACGAGCTGAGTGGACATTTCAAACCCAAGTAGCTTCAAAAGAATTAAGAGCTCGATGGCTGTCAGATGCTCAGTTCTAAAGCCTCAGCCAGACAGCAAAAAAAAAAAAAGCCACTGCATTGATATCTGTCTTTCTGGACTGTTAATTTTTCTCATTACTCTGAGGGACTTTGCTTTGAACAAGATGAAACACCGAGACACGTGAATGGAGCAAACTTGTCCTAATCCTCAGGCCAAAGTACTGTAGATGTGCCATTCCATGAAAAAGTTGAGTCAGACTTGCTTGTGAGTAGCAAAGTAACAGCATTAGCAAAATACAGGTTGCAAACAGTGAAGCAGTTACAGGTTTCACTGTTTAAAAATGCCAGTTTTAGGCAACTCAGACCCCTAGACACACTGTAGTTTGAATTAAATAAAAAAATATATAATTTTCATGCCTACGGTACGTCTTTCAAGACAATCACAACTCTATTGCTCCACAAGCTGGCCTGAGCTGAATATATGCAGCAGCTTAAGACGATTTCCACCTGTCTGAATGCCAAAAAATATCTGCAGAAGAGCTGTTTAGCAGGTATTTCAACCTTATAGGAATGGACTTTGCTCTCCCAATTAACCTTTGCTATAAGAAACAATTTAACATTCATCCAAGGAGAGGCAATTGGCTCTGCAAACAGCTTTGGACATATGTTTTTTCTGAAGGTCATTGCACTCAGAGTGGCTCCCAAGAACTTCATGACAAGGTCACATCAGGAGCCACATTTCCCATTGTCGTCTTACCCTTCACATGGGGCTCCGTATTCCTACGATCTGCCAGCTGGGTCTTCTGTTCACAGCCACTTCTAAGTTAAAAATCACCAACTTGGACCAATCTCAAGTTACAACTATGTAGGCCTTCAGCCGAGTTAGACTTTCAGGATCCCATTCAAACCACATTCATTTTAACAAGCTAACGAACTCCCCCTGGGCAAGAAATTGTTTTTTCTTTTTTCCTGAGAAACCATCTAGAATGAGCTCTCTGGTCTGGCTGTTAGAGAACATTTTTCAACTTCTCTACTGCAGCACGAAGTCTGCAGAAACATGTTTCTTTCTACAGGTGTTCATATTCCTCTAATTCTAATCTTCATCCTCTGATGAATTATGCAACAAATTACAAAAAAAAAAAAAATGTGCACTTAATTAATTGGTATGACAAGAAAAAAAATAAAATCTGTCCCTGTGATCACAACAGTTAAGCGTATAAACAGAGCTGAGGCAATGGCTTTGTTCAAAGCATTCTTTTCTTCTAGTCAGATTTAAAAGGCAACTAAAGAGAATGCTCCAAACAAAGGATCTTTTGCAGGAAAACGAGAAGCAAGCCCTTGCCCACTCATGTTCATTTAAAACTCCTTTTGCAAGAATGGAGTTTTCTTGCAAGAATGTTTGCTATAGGATCCAAGCTAAATTCCAAGCTGGATCATTTCTCTCTGCCAACTTTTGGCAGCGCAATCTTGATAAATACTCAGAGGCAGAACAATCAGCAAAGGACAAAGCAATCCTTGTGAACAGTTTGCAAAGCTGCTTTGGAGACATTTAGAAAAAATTACACACAAGTAAATATTTAAGTCAGGGTAATTCAGCCTACAGCAGGCAGTCACGTTAATGAAAATGCATGTTTGATTATTAATTACAAATACTGGGCTTTAGCCAGGCTTGAAATTTCGAAGTGGAAGAACTCACATGAGCTGTGTGACTATGCTCAGCCCACCCCTGCTTTTTTCCCATCACTTCCTATAAAAGTCTCATCGTTGGCTCCTGTATGAAGAAGGAGCAGTGAAAGCAGCTGCTGTCCCAGCCTGCCAAGCTATCCATGCACTGCAGGAGAAACAGTGAGGAGTTCTGGCCACTCCGCTGCTAGTTACCCAGCCTGACTGTGAGAGTGAAGCAGCCAAGGCCACCAAAGCACCTCAGCATGACATGATTCCTCCTGCAGATACAAAGTCTCCTGGCAAAACTTTTGTCAGTCTAATCTAGATAGTGGAAGGACAAGAAGAGTGGTATTAGAATAAGCTGGTACCTGCAGCAGAACTACTTTGACAGCAAAGCACACACAGTCAGTTCAGCTGGTAAATCACCTTCAACAGACTGACCCCAGGACAGCAGGACAAGCCCTGGGGAATATCTGAGCAGCTCTCCCTTTTCACTCCACCACCCAGGACCACCAAGGATGGTGGAAAAGGGAAAGCTAAAAGCTAACCAAGGTTTTCCGTTCTGCCATGCTAGATTAGAGTTGCTTTCAGGCTCCTCTAAGTTATGCTAGCTGGCAACACCACCTAAAAGATCTCAGAGCAACTGAGGAACATTCAAAACCAGAACATGCCTGTGGCATCACCTGTGGCTTTTCACACGCCAGCACTGGAGGAAGGAGGTGGAAAACACGGGTGTGCTTTATGGATATCTACCCAAAAATGCTCCTTCAAGAAGCTCCAGGAATTTCCATTCACTGCTACAGCAACACTATTGGTATTTACTGGAAAGTAATGGGAGAAGACTGGAACAGTCCGGACCTAATTTGCAGCTGTTTAGAACATCCTGGGGCATTCCTTTTAATAACAGTACTTTTTAAAGTTGGGGAAAATATGGTCTCAATATCCAAATTTTTCCTGATCTGTGTCCAGGATGAGAGATCACACTGAGCGTTTCTCAAACTTTTTGAAAGGTCACCCTCCCTTAGGGATCTTTATTTGAATAAATAAAATGAAAATAAGTCTTTATTTTTTCCCTTTATTCCCACACAAGCATTATACCACCCAGAGAACAGGTAACTACCTTTAATTGCTGGTAACAACTCAGCTCTTCCAGGATAGGGGAGTGAAAAATCTGATGTAATTAGCAGCTCACATCTGCCCAGAAGAAAATGAACTATTCTGAACAATTAAAACTGTCTGCTGGCTACTGTGAACAACCCACAACTACCTCCAAGTCCTTCCCTGACCCATGGTTTGAAAAATACTATCCCAACTCATTACCACAGATTGCAATACTGTCACTAATAAGCCCTAGGCAACAAAGATTCCAAGAGCTTTTTTTATATGAAAACAATAATTTTAAAAAAAAAAAAAACCACCTAAACACCTCTATTCAGGAAGTTTCCCTTCTGTTGTAACATCTTTGTATGGATTCTGGTGATTGACCCCTTTTCTAAAAGAATGAAAATACCATGTGGGCTGTGCTGAGAGGCAGCCAAGTGGAACAGAAGGGCTAGTGTTGAACCCAGTGAGGAAGAGAGAGGAATTAGGAAAGATCGACAGCCTAAAGCTATTCAACAGCAGTACAGTGACTGCGTAAGCTGGGATAAGTTTTAGAGGCCTAGAAACTAAATGCTCTCTGTGGGGGCAGTTATGTACCTCAGCTGGACTCTTCTAGCCTCAAACTTCAACTGGTGACGAGAGAAGCGAGGGGCTACCAGTTACTCACAGCTAGAAGAAGATTTGGCCAGGACTGTTGCCAGCACAGTCTTGGCAGCAGCAGTCTTGTGTACTTTGAATTGTTCAGGTTTTCCAAATAGATGTTATTGGTTTTGCTTTTCTTCTCCCCTACAAGAAGTTCTGTTTGTTTAAAACCATTGTTTAACTCTGTGCTCACAAGCGGAGAGGCATTGCTCATTCTTGAGCATTCAAAGAGTGTAATTGAATTTCTCAGGCTTCTGGGAGAGGGTCAAGCCAGTTTTGTGTAACAGTTTTAGCAAGAACCCAATTAAATTAAAGCAAGCTCTGCCCTTGCCAATCTGTGCCTTGGAGAAGGGTTACAATTAAACAGCAAAACATAGCGTGACACTAAGAACGGCAACAGATTTACTTAAGCAGTCTCAAAATACATTACCACAATATCATAAAAACAAGCTTTAACACTGCGAATTTACCCGAGCAAGACAAACATTACTCCAGGGCAACATGATTTTGTGTGGTTTTTCTTTCTTCCTCCCTAAAACTGAAGGAAAATAGAATTCCTTCAGTACAACCGGGTTTTTAGTCTGCTGGTATCAGCAGTGACTACCTTCTTTAGAAACAAAGGCAACATTTATTTATTAAACATCTATTAAAAATACCTACTTCATCATCTCTAAAGGAAAAGCACTTACAGACGACAAACACAAACAAGGAGAGTAGTGAGAAATTCTAACTAGTCATTAACTTCAGACACATACATTTAAAAACATTTAAGGTTTGCTGACCTGAAACTAAGTTACAGACCATCATTTAACTTCTTTAAATATACCATTAGCATTTTCTGGTGGGCAATGGAGTGTACGGAACAAGCACTTGTGCAATAGTTCCCCTTTGCCTTCATCTGCCCAACCTCCTTCTCTCCTCTGCAACTTTAACAAACCTGGCAGCATTCACCAGAAAAATGCTGCAAATAGTAAAACACAATATATTTTTTCAGATCACGTTTCCCCCCCCCATCATTTCCTGATTTCTCTCCCCCATGTTCTACTTCTCTTTTCCATTTTCCTTGCCCATTCTCTCCTCTTGGCCATCTCTTTCTCCCTTTATTTTTCAAATTATGTCTGTGTGGTTTTTAAAGCTTTATGCTTTCCTGTTATCTTTTGCCCACAATTTTGGGTTGGTTTTGGGTTTTTCTTCTGTTTCGGTGATTTTTTTTTTAAGGTTTACTCTGATTTTTTTCCCCTCCCCTTTTTAAGTTATCTGACCCTCTGTTTGTTTACTTGCACAATGAACAGCTCGAGTTATTTTTCTTTAAAAGTCTGGTGATCTATGCAGGCAAACCTACTCAGAAGAACAGTCCTTCCAGCCACCCTACTCATGAGCTTCAAGACCTGGGACGATTTCAACAGACACTGAGCTAGAAGCTAGACCGGACTAGACACTAGAAGCCAAGAGGGTCCCCAGAAAGGATTTTAGGGAAAGAAGAGTTGTCTCAAGACCACAGATCCCTATTATTTTGTTATTACGTGAACGTTTAAGTTTACCATTTATGACCTGTCTCAGAAGAGCTTCTTTATGAATGAAAAGAAAATGGAGACCCACATCCGTCAGGATATAGATATCCCCCTTGAACGGCTCTTGAAGGTCTTACCTCTAGGCAAATTACTGATCCTTGATGCTCTTTGAACACTTTCAGCTGCTCACCAGTGACAATATTCCATGTTCGAATGGTATAATCCGTGCTTCCAGAAAACAGCTCCCTGTTTGGTGCGTCAAGTATAAGGCATAAGACAGCCCCAGTGTGTCCCAGCAGAGTCTGGTAACAGCGCCCACTGGACACCCACCAGACCTTAACAGTGCAGTCTGTGCTACCTGTCACCAGGAGGTCTCTGCTCACTTTCTCCTCCTCTTCCTCTTCCTCCTCCTCTTCTTCAAGAACATCCCTGGAGGAATAGTGAGCTAGAGTCAGGACACAGTTCCGATGGCCCCGGAATTCCTGGATTTGTTTCTCCTTGTCCACACTCCAACAGCGGGCCGTCCTGTCATAGGAGCCACTAAATAGATAGTCTTTGGCAACCAGGATCCTGCAAAAAATAAAGTTTGAGTATATGAACAGTATCATTCCTTTTACGTAACAATTTTTGGGTCACAATTTCAATGCCAAGTACACTAAACTTAAAAACAGCAGCATGAACACAACATACACAACCCCAATTCGGCATCCCTGTTTAATACATATTGTTCCTGAATTTTTTGTTTTCTTTTTTTTTTAAAAAAAAAAAAAAAAAAGAACACCAAACACTTTGGTGTTTGTACTTTTAAAATTGAGATCTCTTATTCAGGTACACATCAATGCAGACATTTTAGCGCTATTGCACTGTAACTTTGAGCATTTGTGTTTTTTGTAAAATCTTTTCCAGCAGCACTATTATGTACTTTTCTTAAGCTACATATGCTAAGAGTTTGTCGTGGTTTTTGTTGGTTTGTTGGCTTTTTTTTTAAGAACTCATTTCTGTTAAGTATTTATCAGCATTTCTTTACAACTATTTATAAATTGACCTATGAAAATAGCTTGGAATTAAAATTAATAAAAAACCAAACCAAAACAAACCTCCAGAACCTGAACTGTAAGTGGCAGTATGCGAAGATAATAATCTTTCTATCACCAAACAAAGACAGTGTAGAAAAAAAACCAGACACCTCATTTCTCTTAGCCCAGGATCTCAAAAGAGGTAGAGCAAGAGCACCCCCAGTTATTACATAACTGAAGAGTGAATCAGAGATTACAGCTCAAGAATTCAACTTACTGAGCCTCCAAAATAATGAGTAGTGGCTGCACAAGCATATAATAGAGAAAATAGAAAAATCTCTACAGTTCGTATTTCCAAAACCGAGATAGGGAACATCATAACCTGCCTTCTTTGTCAGCTGAGTTTGGTCCTCTGGAACCTTTCAAACTGGCAACAAAGTCACACGAATAGGGAACACATTTCCCATTTGCTGATTCAAGCAAAAATCAGGCCAGTACCAAAATTCAGACAGAGCCAGCCTTCCTAACTATTTACAGAATCCAGCTACACATTGTATGTGTTTTGAGTTTAGTAAGGAGCAAAAAAAAACACCCACCAAAAAGTATGAAAAGAATACCAATCTTTTACTGTTCGATTTGTCATTAATTAAATCCAGTACAACTATTAAGAGGTACTTTAAATTAACAGGCCAATCAGTCACACACAATCAGTTTAATATTAAACTTCATTTGCACAAACAGGAATAGTAATTCCAGAAAAAGCCCTGACTTTATCCCTCTTACTGACACAAAGGCTTGACGTGATGTTTTTAAATCTATTTATCAGAATCATCTGTTATCAATTGAATAATTTCTTCTGGAATTTCATTCCTAGCCCTGGATTCAATTCCCCTGCTGTGTGCCTTTCATTTCTCTCCTATCTGCTGTCTATGGATGTGTCAGCACTGTTGCTAGGAAAACTAATCATTACAGCACAGAACACATGTAGCAAGAACTCAAAGGTTTACACAACCCATTTTATTAGTGTAGTAATGGAGAATTGCAGGAAAATGACAATATATGCAATAATAGATTACAGGAACACAAGGGAAGAACTCCATGGAACCAACCTGTTAACAATTGATGTGTGTCCTCGGTAAATGGCCAGGCACTGACCCGTCATCACATCCCACTTTCGAATGGTATGATCTGCGCTACAGGTGAAGGCAGCCTCATTTTCTAAGTGGCAAAAGGTGATGTAACTTTCATGTCCTAGGAATAACAAAGGAAATAAATTCAATCACTGTGCAATGCAAGCAGGACAGACTGCTTGAGCTCTTTACCTTAACTAAAATTAAAATATAACAAACAAATGGACAAAAGCTCTAGTTTTATATGCACCTCCATGTTTTTCACATTTAAGGATTTGTATATCAACACAACATTTTTAATTAACAGCAGAAAACTCCATTGCTACAAGGATTAAGTGGAAAAACAATTCTACCAATTGGGCAGATTGAACAGTGTTATAAAAACATGAGCTAAATTAGTATCAGTATAATAAAACTCAGACTAATTAAATATAAACCCAGTAAAAAACTGGCTTATTTTCTAACAAAGAAATGCTTTTGCTTCCTTCTTCTGAAGTCAGAAAAAAAGAGGCAGCATTTCGACCCAGCCCATTGATTGTCAGGACAAAAACAGCCCTAAATTAAAGCATGAAACTATGAGAAAAGGAAACAACATGAAACTCATCAGCAAGTTAGTTTCATTGTCCAAGCCCAATGAAACGCAAGCAAAAACACATATCTGGTAGAAAGTCAACCCATACTTTCTCCATTATGACTAATAACATGAATAAAGCCAGCAATTTTCAAAATACCAGTATACCTTTAAGGAAATGACACAGAAAGAAAGAATAAGAGCACAGTTATTTATTCAGTATTCAGAGTATGTTGGGATTCTACACTTACAATAAAAACAGACACAACCGCTACTCCAAAAATTTCATGCTGAAAAACAGGGTAATACTCGTGAAAAGGAGTCACCATTACAAGGTTAGGATTTTGTTGTTGCTTAGCAAGTTGTGTTGTTTTTCTACTGCATTGTTAAATGCACTGCATTTAAAAAGTCACCTTAGGATTCAAGTCCCAGCTTTGTCCAAGATCTCTTGTGTGAAATTGTTGTCACCTATCTAATCGTTTGGCTAGTATTGCCTTGCGCCCCTTTGTTTAGACTGTAAGCTTTCAAAATCATAACTGTTTCCTCTTAAGTAACTATCACAAAAGAGCCCCAGGACTTTGGTTGAAGCTGGTGGGCACTAGTGTGATTTAAATAACACTATTCTTTGAGGAGAAAAGAAAAAAATATAAAAGGGACAAACATGATCAAAGAGAGACAGATGGACGGTCAAAGATATTAGAAAAACAGAATCATGTTGTAGAATAAAGAGATGGTAAAAAAAACGGAGGGAAAGCAGACTGCCCAGTAAAACACTTCATTTCACTGACTGCAAGAAACAGATTTTACTACAAATCCTGTAGTTCAAAAGCCTTGTTGTAGTTCAAAAGCAAACCAGAATCCACATTACAAACACACATCTTGCTTCCTCTTAAGCGAATTCACCAGATGTCAAAAAATTAAGCAGATCACCAGGGCTATAAGGAAAACTATACCAACCCTCACATTTTAGTGAAAACTTTTTACAAAGCAGCTTAAATGGGACAGGTTTCAACCACCAGCATTTTTCTCACAGCATCATGTAAGCCTGCTCTGATAAGACGAAAAAAGCATCTTGGTTACTGCATCGAACTCTGTCAGTCAGACTTTAACCATCAATAATACTCAAGCTACACAAAGAATGCCAAAGTCCCCTGTTGCAGACAAGGTCTGGTCAAAAGCAGCCAACATAGAAGTCTGTTGGTTATGCTGTGGTGGAAGCTTGAAACTCTGTTATAGATACAGGTTTATCAGTAATTACAGCTTGAACGATACAAATTTACACAAGAACTGTGTGTGTACATGAATATAAAATACATACAGTTATCTAATTCAACTGACTGTTCACAAACTGTCTAGACAACCTTCTTTAGAGTTCACTAGCAATACACAGGCATACTCTGAATATTATCCAATATATTTCTCTTCCTAGTTAAAAGTTAATTGGCTGTTTAAAGGGATTTCTAAGCCTTAAGCAAATGCAGTGAGTTTTCCAGGAGCTAGAAGCATAGCAGGATGTGGGGAAAAAAAGACAATACTCCATCGTTAAAAACAAGCAAGAAAGCAAACAAACAACTACAAAAAAAAAAAAAATCACAGCAATGTGATTTCTTATTTGGAAGAAAAAAGGATTAGAAATTTCAAATTTAAGAGCTTTTCTTTCTGTATTGAGAAAAAAGATATGAGTGAGTGACAATACAAATATCTTTAGTCCACATCTGACTCCTGCATGACTGTACTTCCTACACAGAGGTTCTAAATAAAGATTGTCTGGAAAATGAAATTATTAAAATGATGAATAAAAAAAAAAAAAAAAGAGACAATGGCAAAAAGTCCAGGTTTCATCAGGGTGTAAAACAGACAACTTCTGGAAAGAGACATCAGTTAAACAACTGCTAAGCTCCACACCCTGAGATAAAAGGATCCATGCATTTAGTAGTGCTGGTAACCTGCTTTGGATTGAAACAGCTTCTGTTTAACATTACTGTAACCAATACTCAAAAAAAAACACAAAACAAAAAAAGCATTATTTTGGCTGCCCAGCAGGCCGCGGGGACCGAAAGAGACCAGAACGTGCCGTGTGGCCTGTGCCATGGCTCAAAAACTAGGCGAAAAGGAGCTACTGTACCTTGGAAGTGGCCATGGCACTGGCTGTCGGCAGTGCTCCAGAGCCGCGCAGTGCCATCCTCGCTACCCGTGAGCAGGCGCTGCCCGTCCGGGCTCAGGCTCAGCCAGTTGATGCCTCCTTGGTGATCTGTGCAGACCTTCACCGCCGAGCCACTGTTCCCCATCCCGCCGCTCCCAGCCGGAGGCAGAGGCTGCGGGTTCAGATCATGGGCACCGCGCGACTTCCAGACATTGCTCTGGGCCTCCAGCCGTCTCCCACCGACCAGCCTCAGCCATTACCTCAACTCCAAAAAATCATCAGGGTAGTCCGGGCGGCTGCAGAGGGACACAAAGAAGGCACGTTAAATCATTTCATCTCTTCCGTAGATACATCACTTTCTCAGTCAGGGTCTGCTGGAGCTACGGAGTGCCCATTTTTCCGTAGGAACCGAAGCCCCAGTGTGGAAGACGGCTCTTCAGCCCTACTGGTGCGCCTTCTCCATGGGCACAGAGGTTACGTCCAGCCCCTCGGAGAGGACCCAGCCCGGACGGCGGCGGTACCGCTACCTGGTGCCCTGCTCTGAGGCTGCCGGCGCGATCCTTCTTTTCGAGCAATTTCAAGGCTGACTTGGGACACGCTGAAGAGGCGACGCCTCCGACCGAGGGAAGCCCGGCCTCAGGCGGCCCCCAACGCCCCGAGGGCCGCCTGCCTCCTCCCCCGGCCGCCGCAGGATCACCTCAGCGGCTCCGGCTGCCGCCATCCCTCCCACCCGGCCCGCCGGCATCTCCGCCCTCGGCTCTTACTCGGACACGGCCCGGGCTCGTCTCCGGCGGAGCGATCCCGCACTCACCCTCCGGGAAGGGGAAACCTCCTCCCGCCGGGGGGAAGCCGGAGCCTGCGCCGGGCCGAACGCGGGATCCCCCCCGCCGCCGCCGCCGCCTCCGCCCTGCGGGGAGGCGGGAAGGGCTCCCCTCCGCCCCCGCCGTACCCCCCTCAGGCCACCTCGGGGCGGTTCCCCACCCCCAGCGCCGGCCCTCCCTCCGTTACCTCCCTCTCCCTGTCGGAGCCGCTTCCAAGCGCCGCAGCCCCCCTCCCCGGGGCGGGCAGCCGCGGCCTCCCACCCGCCCGCCCCGCTTCCTCGGGGCTACCGCTCCCCTCCTCGTCCTCCCGGGAGGCGCCCGGCGGCTCTGCCCCACCGAGACGGCCTCCCGCCCGCAGCAAACCCCCTTTTCGGGGGTAAAGAGGCATCCCCCACCCCTCCCGCCTCCTCAGGGCTGAAGCCGCCCCTTACCTCGCTTCAGCCACCCGGCGGTGAGGGGGGAAGAGCTGAGGGGCGGGAGGGTCTTTCCCGGCTGGGGACCCTTTAGTAACCGCGCTACGAGCGAAACAACCGGACAACGCTCCCACCGCCCCCTCAGCTGAGTCTCCGAGGCTTCTCCTCGGGGGGAGGCAGCGCTTCCCGGGGCACGTTTGGCCCCTTCAGGGCTGCCCTCCGGCCCCGCCGCCTCAGGGCTCTCCCCGGTGGCACCGGCCCCGCGGCGGGAAGCCGCCTTCCTTCCCCGGCTTCTCAGGCTGGTGCCTCCCGGGGGGAGGACACAGAGGCTTGTGCCGCCGAGCTGGGGGCTGGCTTTGAGGAAAGCCATCGCCTTTTGTTCCTCCTCTCAGCCCCCTCCCTGGGCGAGCTCCCACCAAGCTTCTCCTCAGGAGCCTTCCCCCATGGGATCCCCCCAAACCCCTTCTCTCTCTCCGAGCCTTCTCAAAGCTTTTGGGGCTATTTCTTGTTAATACAGCCCCTTTTCCCATCCACTCCCAGTACCTGGGCTGGTAGCAGGGCCCCTGGCTTCATGCTGCCCTGGCCAAGGGCTCCGACATGGCGGGGTAGAGCTGCTCCAAAGCGGGGCTCTGCTGCCTTGGGAGCCGTGGGGAACATGGGCCAGAAGGGTCCTGTCCCATCATGGCATAATTAAATCTGCAAAAGATGAATCCACCGGGCAGAGAAAAGCGATATGGGGAGACTGGGAGCCCCCAGCAAGGCAGCGGCGGGGTCTGATGTGGATCACCCCCCTAAGAAACGGTCAGCTGGGGCTAATTTGCTGCTACGAACATGCCGGCAGTGGTAGGATAAACCGCAAAACCCGCTTCTCCCGGCTCCTGCCCCATTTGATCAGAAAAGCACCTTTTTGTCTCACATCACCGGCCCCAAAACAGGCCCGTGGGCTCCATTTCACGCCGTCGTGTTCAGTACAGGGGTTCACCCCGCGCTCACCGACATTTAAGAAAGCATCAGCCCGGCTCCTGCGTGGTGTATTTCAGTGCGTGGGCCGGACAGAAATGCATGCGTTAAACGGATACTTCACGGAATATGTTATTTTGCACAGCGCGTTCTGGCAGGGGCCAAACAGGCCTAAGATGTCACGCCCAAGGCAAACACGAGGTGGTCCCGATTCAGCTGCCAGTTGTAGCCGTGCAGCCATGGAGAAGGGTGTGAGACGGAGCTGTCGGGCTGCAAATTTGGGTTTTGCGGGGGTCAGGTCGAGCCCCGTGGAGTATCACCACCAGGCAGCTCTGTTCTGAAGGCAAGCGGTTTCACACAACCCTCTGCACATTCAAGAAATGACCGGGAAGTTTTGGTGTGAGACGTGAGCGCTGGATTTCTTCCCTCTGAAAATCACATTATCCGTGGAAAGCTATTTTTTTGGACATGGAGGCCTGGGAATCGGCTGCTCTCAGGGAGTGTCCCTCACCATCTGCTCATACATCTGTCAAATCCACTCACAAACCCCTGTCCGGAGTCCTTGTCCGGGAAACTGTAAGATAGATTAGCACTCCTTTTTATTTTCCTACTCTGCTGTGATGTGAATGCAAGGGAAAATTCAGAGGGAAGGGGTGTTTTGTTAAGTTTGGGGCAGGTATGCATGTTTTAAACATGGGCAGTTGAAACCTCCAGAGGAGGCTGAGCTAGAGGGGAAACCCTTGGCCACAGCATCAGCTGGGGGAGCCCATGGGAGCCGGGGGTGTGCTGCTCCTTCCCTCCTTTTTAAAGCCTTTCCAAGTTTTTTTGGTTTTTATTTCAAATTAATATTTCCCTCCTGTGGTGACAGGACGAAAGCATCTGAGCTTTTGAATCTTTTCATTAATATTTATTCCTTTTCTTGAAGGTTTTTTAATATTCTTTTTCTATTGGTCTCACTTGCTTGAATTTTAGATACTTTTTCTTTATTATGTTTGTATTCTCCTTTTCTTTTTTTTTTTAATCGAAGTGCCATGAGGAAAGCAAAAATTATCTGCTGTTTGATTTTGCTCCTCAGGACCCAAATCCTGCAATGAATCCTCCTTCACCCAGACACCCCAGGATGCGCAAGCACAAAACTCAGGGTTGCTGGTATACGTTTCACTGGTCATTCTCCAGCAATTTTCTATTATGTATTTATGTAAATACAGATACATGAGCATACACACGTGCATGAGCTGCTCCTATAATATCCAGATAAATAGGAAACCTTGAGAAGGCATCTAGATGTTTACAGCTAGATTCATACTACACGATTTGTGGGATTCAGTGGCCATTACTAAGTTGGGAGCCAAGTTTAAACCCTTTTGGCAGTCACCAGGGATAAATGAAGGATGTAGAGTTTAGATCAGCTAGGTTGTCTTTTGGAAGGGAAGGGGTTGCTCTATCCTTCACCATGGACTATGCCAGGGCTCCAACATCAGCAGGCTCCTAACTCTCTTCCATTAAATAGGATGAATTGGGACCTTTGTCTTCAAAACATACCTTCATTCCACCAGAGGTTCAACCCATTCTCAAATAGCTGATCCAGAGACAGCACAGTGCAGGGGCAGACCTTAAATCTCCCCCCCAGATAGTAATGGCTGGGTGCAAAAGTCTCTACAAGCAACTTTGTGCCAAATTATTTGTGATCCTACTCACCTGACAGACCTTCAGACACACAGCACAGTCTCCCAGCCCTGCTGCAAGTCTTATGTAAGTCAGCATTTACATCAGTAGCCGCACTCATGTAAATGCTGAAGAATGTTTCCCTTGATAAGATCTCAATAAGGATGGGAAGGATTTCAATAACTTTACTGATGCTGTTTATGAGGGAAGGAACACAGGCAGCTCCTCCGCATCCACCTCCCCCTTCTGGGGCCTTGGGTATCTGGATGGATTGCAATGGTCTTTGATGGACAACAGAGACTCTTTTGTTCTGTCAAAGAAGCAGAGCCAATAACGCCCCAAAGAAGTTAGCACCGAGAGCTCCACTCACCCAACCAAAAACAAAAGAATAAAGTGTGCAGCAATGCAAATTCTCTTTCTTAGAGAATTAACCCCTTCCACCATTCAAACCCTTCCACATTCATTCCACACAGAAGGACCTTTCTGGCTGCCAGCATCTCTTCACTTTCATCCTATCGCTGTGCTTCAGGCTGTGATCCCCAATCACTGTCAGAACTGATGATAATTAAGTATTGCCTCCTCTTTCTTCACCTCAGAAAATTGCAAAAGCCAACTACCTTTCTTAAGACTACTGTCAGGGGCCCAAAAGGTTGATAGTGGCATATCCTGCATTGACATCCAGCCTTGGTTGTTTTTTGAATCAACTACATCGTTATAGTCAATGAGAACTGTTAGCCTCAAAAGCATGTTACATGGTGTCTCCAGAGGCAAGGTCCCTCACTGAGCAAACCTAGTCTATGCTAAGAAAATTGCCTTGGTAGGGTTAAATTTGATTTTAAAAGTGATCCAGTTACACTGGTACAATGTAAATAAAATCTGAGCCTAAATAGATTTAAACGTAGCTTCTACTGGTTTGATTTAATTCAAAACATTATCAACGTCTAAGTAGCTTCGGTTGCATTAAGAGCTGGCATTGGTGAAGGCAGATTGATTTTAGGTGGATTTAATTATCAAAACTCAAGCAGATGTGGCCTTACTCTGAAATGAGGATGGGGGAGCAGAAGTCAGTGCAGTTTCTTGCATAGTACGTGACCAGACCCTGCTCCTCAGACCCAGCAAGTGCTAATGGTGAAAGGCAGGGCAGAAGCTACCCTCTCCTTCTCTTCCCTCCACCCTTCGGGAAGTCCTGTGACAGCAACATTCAGCTTTTTCCTTGGCAGAGCCAAACTTCAGCTAACAGATGGGCACAGAGCTCTGTGTTAAAATGCCACAGCATAGCTTTGTAGGATAAAATGTCTTGATTTCCCAGCCCGATGCCACAAGTATGAGGGCAAGTCAACGGCAGCCAGGGAAATCGCAATTCTGAAAGGAGATACCTTTTAGGCAACGCAGAATGATAGGGGTTGGAAGGAACCTCTGGAGAACATCTAGTCCAACCCTGCTGTGAAGGGAATCAGCCTGTGGAACTGACTGCCACAGGATGCTATTGTGGCCAAGCATTTGACAAAGAAATTCCCCAACAGTTCATACCAATGGGACCTCGCCAGCCCTCAAAATTTATCAAAGACCACCGGCTTTGCACCCCGGTCACAGTGCAGGGGAAGGCTGTGACTGTGTCTAGGCTGTGTATAATATTGCTTGGGGTCTCCTTGAAAGCAAGGGTTGGTGTGGTCCACAGACCAGCTGCAGTCTTCTTGCCATAGTAGTGTCTACATGTGGAACCAAGCAGTCCTCTTGCCACCCAGACTAGGAGACCTGTTCGAACACACTGTGGTTCCCTTCCAGCCTGCGTGCTGAGGTTCTCTTCTGAGGGATGGTGTGTGCCTGCATCGCTCACCGTGATGCCTAACACGGTGTCAGTTCACAGCTGGAGTGCAGAACCAGGCTCCACAAAACCCTAACCCCACAGAGCACCCCAGTGGGAGGCACCACTGGGAACAGGACTGGAGAGGCACACGTGGAGGTACGCGGAAAACTGTAGTGTTGCCAATTGTATGTGGAAATACCAAAAAACCATTTTGGAAGGCGTATAGACCCTCCCCACCTGCCCACTCTGGAATTTCATGGTCTCTTCCGGGGTCATCCAAAAGCCTTCAGAGGCTGTGGGCAGAGTGCCTGTATGTGCAGTTCTGCACCCCACCTGACGTTATCCTTTCAGACCTCAGACCCAAGCTTCACAACTGAACTCAGCATTGCAGTTCCTTCTGACCCCTCTGCAACTGGCCTCTTTTACAGGCAACACAGTTCTTTCTTTCCTCATATAAGTATGGATCATTTGCAGTTTGAAATGTCCTGGAGTGCTCCAAAGTCTAGCTTGTGTGTAAACATTTAGCAAATTTCCCCTACAGGACAAAAGATGGTTGGAAACTGTCATGTACCCTAGGATTTCCTGTAAACATCTACAAAACTCTTTTGGTTTTGAATCGGATCTGAAGCAGTGTTTCCAAACCAGTTCTTTTTGAAAATATTTGGTTTTTCTAGGTTTGCTATACTGCTGTAACAAGCATAACTCTCTGCAAACCCCACATGCATCTCTGCTGTTCATTGCCTCTTTACCTAGCTGAATGGACTACTCCTAATCAGTGTCAGGAGTCTGAAAGCCTGGGATCTGGAAAAATCAAGCGGTGTTCAATGACCTAATGATGGTTAGGTGGTGGTAATATCGGTGGTTGATACAAATGGGGCCTTAGTACTGAACCCCAACGTCAGTCCCTGGTGGCAATGGGAGGTTAGCCATGGACTCGGAGAGGGTGGAGGAGGGATTGCGTTATCTTTTTGTTGTGATGAACCGATGGCTTAAAAACCGCTGCTGCGAAGGCATCTTATCTCTCTGGCTAAGAAAGCAGATGCAATTTCCTAGAAATTTTTGAGAAGCTACGTGCCAGGAAGATCTCACGGCAGCTGTTTCAAAGATTACTGTAAACAGCTTCCCCCTCCAATAGTCTGTAGATGGCAAGTCCCTTCCAGCATGTCACTCTGTAGTGGGAACCTTACTGCATAATTCAAAATTACAAATATTTACAAAATTACAAAATAATAGTCAAAAAGCTCATTTTACCCTGTTCCCTGCTTCGATGGGAGCCCTGCTGTTTCTTCCAGACGGTAAGTTGGCCTCTTGCCCAGACCATATATCTCTTATGACAGGCTCCTTAAGGACCAAATCTAAATGGAAGCCAAAAGAAATATGTCTTACTAAGTGACACAACGGTAACTTTCTGAGTCTGATTGTGAGACCACTTTAACTGATTTTGCACTGGTACAACTCTGCTGGCTTTGACTGCATTAATCCAGATTTGTACTGATGCAAGCAGAGAGCCCCAGTGCCTTTGACATTGGTACAAAAACAAATTTCTAAAAATGCTGAAGTTGCAGCCGGTGACCTAGGCAGTATTTTAACAATTGCATTCACATCTGGCCTCTGGAAGATTTCTCAGTTGTTTGTCTGCCTCGTTAGCAGAGCCAAATTACTGTGCTACTTTAGGTAAGGGGGGTTCACGATCTCCTACAGCTCATGGCTTCTAAGAGAGTTATATGAACTGATAAAAAAAAACACTGACCAAACCAAAAGAATCTTCTCCAGCCTTGGCTGAGCTTTGTACCAGGCTTTTAGGGTCACACTGTCCCTGCTCTTGACACAGGTACCACAGGAATGGCAAAGTGGTTCCACGAGGTCTCAGAAGGGCAGAGAAAGGCTTGGATGGGTGTTCTGGTGGTAGGAGAAAAAACTGCCATCCCAAGGGATGTCAAAGCTTCTGCCCTCGTCTGTGCCTCTGCCCGAGCTTGTTTAGAGCCAACGCCGTTCTTCGTAATTTTCTCCGCCAAATACCCCAGCGATTGGTGGTAGAGAGGAAACCAAGGTAAACGTTCAACCTACCATGAGGATTACAAGCACCTTTGAAGCCTGAGCTGCTCAAATGCAGCATCCCAGGCTGCATTCATAGAGAAATATTCACAATGCACCTATTCTTTTCTTTTTTTTTTTAGTGCTTTGTAATTTTAAAGGTGCATTTCTCGTGCATCTCACAAGATATGTGGCTTTGCCTTCTCAAATATGCTAACCCTTAGGACTGGATTTTACTTCTGCCTGACCTCATGTAGGTTTCCTCAGGGAAACTGTGCGCTGTAACAACCTCTACCTCTGTTTGCATGAGTCTGGGCTCACCCATGGCCACTGTTTGTCTCTTTCATCTTTCTGTTGGGCTGAGTAGGACTGGAAGGTGCTGCAGCAGCCTCATCAGGCCCACAGTGCCTTTGCCAAGCAAAATCCTACTGAAATGGGTGTCACAGTGGAAGTGTGAAAGACCCCGGTGGTGACTGATGTTCTGTTGGGGTGGCACGAAGTGCCAGCTGTGGAGTAGTGTGAGGAAGCCTGACGCCGTGCTCCGATTCCAGCATTGCAGATAAGGTGAGGGGGTGTCGGTCTGCTTTCACTTCCCAAGCACACCCCGCAGCTTGTTTGGTGAATACATCTTTCCTCATCTCCATTCTCCTTTTTCCCTCCCCCACCAGGTTTGCAGTAGAGTTCATCCCGTTCTTGCCTGAGGAAGGCACCCCAACTGCAGCCCTTTTCTGTCGGGAGGAGAGAGAGTGCAATTTAGCTGGTCTGTAGCTGTCTGTTTCCATTCATTCCTGAGGTTTTCCAGCTGCCCACGAAAACAATGCACTGATACACTCTGTGTGGACTTGAGCCACGTCCAGAGCAAAGGGTTAGGTGGGGCTGGGAGATTCGGGGAGCGTTCTTCGTGCTGGAAAACGGAGCAGACACCGGCACGACACGGTCAGAAAGACAATGGCGGAGGAGCAGTGCGCTGATTCCCCAGCCCACACACGGCCCACACGCCAGACTTCGGGGTCAAACATCCAGCTCCTCGCCGGGCAAATGTCAGGGGTACTAAACTCGAGCATCTAAGTGCTGGGAGGAAAAACAAACTGAATTCCAAGGGGGGCTGATGCTGCGCTTTCGCGGATATAAAGTAGACAGATTTCATCAGAAAGGATGCAATATTTGGTTAGTTCTGTTAAACTCTCTCTCACTTCTTTTATCTTCTGTCTTTTTCACAGAGAGGCATAAAGTGAGTAATAAAAAATGCTAACAGCCCAACTTCTTGATTTATATCTGCCAGCAGATCCCAGGCAGAACTCCCCGTTGAGTTTGAGGGAACAGCCTGATTAAAAATTGATGCCACAATATGGTCTGTCTTAGCAACAACACTCGCAAGTGAAATTCATCTAGGATATAAACCGTGACATTTAAAATGCCTGTTGGGTGAAACTTGACCAAAAAAAAAAAAAGTAATTGGTGTGCACAACTCTGGGGAATAAAGGCAATTGCTGCGCCACTTTATGGAATATCGTGTGTGAATCACTGACGCTATTAAGTCTTCTGCTGCCTTCTTCTTGGCCTCAAGAGGTTAACTTCTTCCCAGAGCCGTTCACTGGGGTGGGAAATAAGAAGCGAGTGTGTGTGCCACAGAGCTGTGTCTGGTCTGGGTACGCGGGTGATCTGGATTTCGTGCTGTTGGCCTGGGAGACCCGCTGGAGAGAATAATGAGGGGGTTCAAAAGAAGAATATTCTTTCTGCCAGAAGTGGTCTTTTAACCAGGCCTTTGCTTATTTGTTGGGGGAGATTACTCACAGGGTCACCTGGCAAAAATGACTGGAAGTTATGAAAGAAAGGGCCTCCTGCCAACTATTTAGGAGAAAGAGGGAGAGAAATGGAGAAGAAACGGGAGAAAGAGCAATGAGTTGGCTGCAGGGAAAGGGACATTTTGTGATTCAGAGGAGAAGCCAAGAACCAAGGCTGTAAAGGGAGGGAGAGGACCCTGGGCTCCTTGGAAGGCTCGGTGCTATATTCTGGTGGCATTGAAGCATAAATTGAAAGCTGAAGCAAAGAAAAAAGGCACAGGCACGCACACATTCCTTGTGGAACCCTTACGGCAGAGGTGGAGCTCTAGGAAGGGGTGAGCGTAAAGCAGCAGAGTGACCTGAGGCTTGGCACTGCTTCTGGAGGCGTAGGGCAGCTGGTCTTCCCCATCCCACTTCCAAAGAGGGGCAAAGAGAGCCCTCTGAGCTACAAACCCGAGACCGGGACGCTTAGCCGAGTTGCCCACTGGTTGTTAGTTGTTCACTGCGCCCAAAGAGGTGCTCTGAGATGACGAAAGGCAGGGTGCTTCTGAGACACCCCCATAAATCTCAGCCTGGGCTGTTGTCACACCAGCAGGGACCTTCTGGGGCCAAGGCAGGGCGGGCTCCCAGAGAATTTGGCCTTGAGCACGCCAACAGGGGAAGCTGTCACAAGGCAGCAGCGATGCACCCACTGAGATCCAAGGACAATGAAAATATACAGACCCAGCACAGTTCCTTGCAGCTTACGCCACTTTGACAAAACATCTGCTCGCCCGGAAAAAAAAAAAAATGCCTCCCCTATTTGAAGCAGATACAGTTCCCCCTGAAATAGCAAGAGGAGCTGCTGCATCTGCTCACACCGTGGCCAGGCTTCAGCCCCAGGAGGATGAGGCCTTGGCTAAATCAGGCTGAGCTGCCTGCTTTATCTGACACTCTCCTGTGAATAACTTTTCTTATTACACCTCTTTACACAAGCGCCAAACCCCAAGCAGGCAGGAAAGCCGTCCAAAATGCAGAAGAATTATGACAGAGGCTCGAACATCACGGGGTTTTGGAAAGGTTATTCATTTAGTAAAAAAAAAAAAAAAAATCAAACTCTCTGGCAGCATTTGTGTGATGATAATCATGCTGATTAAGTGTTCGAGCCTCAGGATATGCTGGGAACGGCACTAGGACCTAGAAAATAACCACCCCGTGCTTTTGGAAGACAGCTGCAGGCTCTTCCTGTTCTGCTCTGTAAGTGATCCATCTCCTCTCACAGATCTGTTCATTTTGGATGCAATTGCTCCAAATATGCATTACTTATGGTCATACAGATAAATGCAAAGGGGACTAGCAGTTGTGCTGTTAACCCTTCAGACCCCCATTAGGCCTAGCCATGCAATGAGGAAGCAAAAGATTCAGATCCCAGTTTTACCTACAACTGACTCTGATTAAGCCAAATGAGTTACATTAGCTAAGGTCATTAACCTTAGGGAATATACTTTTCTTCTCCTCTCTAATTTTGGCTATAGTCCATTTGCTAATGAGAAAGGTGCTTGTTGTCCTGATTTCTGCATTGGGGAAGGAAAGCAGAAGCTGATCAAACCAATGGCCTTGAGTCACTTCCAGCCTTAAATTTGATAAACCATTTTCATCTAATCAGCACTCTGCAAGGGTGTTAGTGAATATCTGATATTTAAAGCACAAAGATGGATTCCCAGGGAGTTAAAACAGCACAGAAGTAACAGGAGGAAAGAATCAGGACAGAGGAGATACTATTTACCTTGGTCGGCTGCTTCGGGACTTTTCTCCACTCCTTCTCAGGCACGAATTTCACAATTAAACTGCTGAAATGATAAAAACAATAGCTATTTTGCAGAGACGCTACTGAAATATGCACTCTTGGAGGCCTCCAACAGGAACAGAAATGGGAAGAATGACTTTTAACCATCCGAGACCATATACATGCTGTGGGCCAGCAGTAAATTGGTGCAGTTGGGCTAAACGAACTTAATTGGACTACCTGGCTTGCTTGATGAGCTAGTTCTGCACCAGGCTCCCAAGCCAGCCCACGTCCCTCTGGGACAGGCTGCAGTAGCCAACACACAGCTCTGGGCCTGCCCTAATTCACCCTAATTGGCACTGCCTGCCTTCGACGCTGGGTAATCACACTTTGCAGCTGCGAAATCAGAGCTTCCCTGTCATTGTTGCACCCAGCAGAAGTCAAGGAAGCTGAGCAAAGGAACTGAGATTGACATCTCCTGACACAGTTTTGGGTCTTTTCCATACAAGCTGAAGCGTTCTGCTGCTTCTTTCAACTGGTGATTTTTACCCAAATGGAAAAAATCACTGATTTTTCTTATTGTCGTTATTACTATTATTCTTACTATTGTTATTCTGTCCCCCTAGGGAGGTGCTGGGAAAGGAATACCATCTGAATAAGTCAGCACAAGCTTTGAGAATCCGGGGTAACTTATGCCCTGCTCTGGAGCTTGGGTCATCTTGACAGCAAGTTTGTGCTGGAGTGCAATGCCAATTTAAAAGAAAAAAGGAAAAAAAAAAAATTCCAAGAAGTGGAACAAGGGAAACTCTGTCTGGTACTTCTTTCCAGCCAAATAACTCTTTAATAGCAAACTATTAGACAAAACCCAGGCCTGGGGGGTTGTTACAGAGGTTTTGCATTCCTACCAGATTATTTTTTTTTTTTGAGTCTCCAAATCTGTGTTGTTTGAATGCAGCTGAAAAGAAGAATCGTTCAGTGCAATCAGAAGCTTTTCCAGTATTGTGGAAGTCTCTGTTTCTGATGAGAGGTGTGATCCTTAATAGTCAAGGCACCTGACTGTTAAATATCATTTATTAATAAATTGTAAGAAGAGAAGTCTGAAACCTTTGAAATGCAGATTGTCAGTTCTGTAGTTGCACTTGAAATACAATGATAAATTCCAGAAGTCAAAATGGTGTTTGCCTGCTTTTTTTCCTCTCTCTTTTTAAAAGGTAGATAACAAATGAGTCTGGCCCCAACTGCCAGTGAAAAAAAGCAGCTCTATTATTTTCAGAAAAATAATTTCAAAGGGCAAGTCAATAATAGCAGGATACACACAAAATAAAACCTTTGGAATCCTGTTATTATTATTATTATTATTATTGTAGGTTCAGATGACTCAAATGTTATTATTTTCTTCTTGCATTACCAGCCAAGAAAACCAACGACAACCGCATAAGGCTCTGCAAATCTCAGCAGTTTTGATTCCCACTCACATTACTGGAGCAGCTGTTGCACTCGCGTAGTTCAGCAGGTCAGCGCTGCGTGTGGACCAGCCCACACTGTGCTTTGGCTTCTTGAAAACTTTAGCTTGATTTAAGAGCAGGATTCACGTACAGCCTACCCTGCAGAACCAAACTTAACTTATAACATTAGGCTCAGTTATGTTCTAGTACCTTACGGCGTGTACAACACGTAGGACTGCCTCAGGTACAGGTAAGAGACTTGCTTTGGTGGTGGCTACCTTTAGTAAGGTATGCAAGGAAGAGGTCCCTTCCATGGACACTCTTTTGCTCTTGCTCTCTCAAAGTTGTTGGTTTCCAACAGCACAAAAAAAACACAAGGGGAAAGTCAGCTGAAACCACAGAGTCTTGCCCATCTATGAGTCAGGACCATTCACCCACCTTCTCAACCACCATGATCATGGGGAAGCAACATCAAATCTTAAAACCACCTCTCCCGAAACATGAACAAACCTGTGCTGACCATGAGTGGGTTGTCTTGTCTGGTGTGGTGTCTTGTGGGGAAGGAGGAGTCTCTTACCCCATCGCAGATGATGAGCAACGTTGGTGACCACCAAGAACCAGTCACATGAGAAAACAGCTATCTTAGTTTATATCAGACTAAACAAACCAAGTGGCAGCATCCCAAAACTGCTGCAATGAGCTAAACAAAATTTTTAAAAATGCCTTTTTTGCATGGAGTAGCAGGGAGTGATCCTTCCCCATCCCAGACATTGGAATATCCTGGCAGGAGCACATGAAACAGCTCTGACTGAGGGGAAGCGTTCGGTGCGTTTTGGACTGTGTGAGCGCAGGTGTGAATGCCTACACAAAGTGGGGATTGACCGCAATCCACTAGAGATCATCATATTTAAAGAAGGAATTTGCATTAACAATTTCAATATGATTTCATGTTTGCTTCACGCACAATTTGACTGAACACACTGGTACATTCCTCCATATGTTAACATGCTTAACCCGGGACAGCTTGTCTTGATTATGAACCGACTTATGCTGAACCACATAAAGACGGTCAGCTGTCCATGGAAAATATGGTGCAGCCCTTTGCTCTTTCTTCAGTGTTTCTGCTGCTCCATGGAAAAATCGTACGCATTTTACTTCTGTCCTTTTCCACTTTCTTCCATGTGTGTTTTGTTTCCTTCATACCCATCAGTAAATATGGGAACAGCTCAAATTGTGTGAGGTGGTGTTGAACCTCCTCTGCTGATTGGAACAAGAGGACACCAGGCTATGTGAGTCCCATACACAGGAGGTTGATTTAACATCTGCAATAAACCAGATGATTTATAATTAAATATCCCAAAATCCAAACAAATCACCATTTGCAATGCTGAAGTTGCTGACTGCATCAAGCAGATATCATCTGATTCAAGGACTTGTTAGCTATATCGGATTTACTCCTGGACAAGAGTTTTACTATTCCATGGGTAGTAAAAATTTCAAAGCCAATTCTGTTTTCGCCCAAATTAACTTCTCCTTGACTTCAATACAACAGGGAAAAGGAAACTAAAACCAAACCAGATGAAGCATAGGAGCCAGGATACTTGTCAGTGCTCCCAGAGTACTAAGAGGTGTTCCCTTTACATTTTCACCCTGCCACTGCTTAGGCTTTAACAGTGACCATGGATCTCCTCCTGGTGCCAGCGGTCGGAGATGTCCTTTGAAGCTGTTCATTTCCTTCCTGCAATCGAAGAGGTCACTGTTGAGCAAGACTTTCTACTTAAAGAACTAATAAAACGGCTCTAGCAGACACCAAGGAGTGAATTCATTTTCACCAGGTCCAGAGAGGTGTCTCCGGAGGAGGAGAGAAGAAAGAGCAGGAAGGTGTGAGCCTTGGGCAGCCTCAATAGCAGGATAACACCTCTTGAATTCCCCGGGGCAGGGAGGTGGCTGGGCAGCCCTTTCGCCTGTGTAAGCAGTCAGTAGAGATTCACTTGAGCTATGGCCAACAGCAAACATGCCAACAGTGGATCAGGAAGCAGTTTCCTCCTTCCTATCATTATATCTACATATAGGGGGTAATATAGCAATGCAAAATTACTGCAGTTGCTCAGGTATCTTCCAAGGATTCATTTTGACAGAGATATTCCATCAAATTCCCACATTATCCAGCTACAGAGAAAGGACATTCGTGTGCGCAGGCATTCTGGCAGGAGCTGTTTGCTTTGGGGCCAGCTGTAATTCAAAGTTATTCTGAATATTACACTGCAGCAGCCTGGCCAAGCCCAGTAATGCTGATTATTAGGGCTTTCCTGGTTTTCCAGATGGAGCTGATTTCATTTAGTTCTCTCTCTCTCTTGTAATTAATAACTTGTCCCTTTTGTTCATTTTGGAATCTTTGTTTTATCTCTAGCGTTTTGTAGAATAGTTTCCAATTTACTTAATCCATTGCTTGCCTCCTCGGTGCACGTAGCAGAACTCATTCAGCCATACAGTTTAATGACGTACAGCCCAAATCTCTGCTGCACAATCTCACATCCACTTCACATCAAGCTGGCGTTTTTGCCATTTATATTTTATATGCTATAAACTCACAAATCGTACCGTTTCATACTAGAGCAATGTCATAATCTTTTTTTAAAAAAAATACCCTAACCACTAGCAAACATATGGGATCTGTACATTCTGTCCTTTAAACAAGTGCAGATTTAGCAAGGAGGGGGAGGGAAAAGGAAAGGGAGAGCCACGTCCCCCCGCTGCCAACGCAATGCATGTTCCTGCAGCATCAGTACTTGGATTAGGCCCATGGCCACCCTACTTAGGTTTCAAATCAAGAAAAAAAATAGATGGAACTCAATTCCCCGCTGCCAGTTTTTAGTGATATTAGGCTTCTGCATCAGAAGATATTTTTTAAATAGCGTTCACATGAGGCTAGCTGTTTGCATTGAGAGTGTGTTCCTAAGTGGGATATCAGATGTTAATAAATGATGAGTATTTAGTCTGTAGGCATATTACAGACCTGCGTAAAATGGGCTGTATGTGGCTAAACGCTAGCTGGTTGCAAACAGGGTTCCATGAACCAGCCTGCCTTTTTTATGCTTTAACTCCTAGCACGCAGCAGGGTTCTTCTATCCGGGGCTGGGGCTCCTAAACACTTCTACAATTTAAATAACTAATATTAATCTATTAGAACATATAAACAAACGATGCGTCCGAAGCGTATAGATGCAGTGGGCTGGCACACAGTAGCTGTATGTCAGAGCCAGGCTGTACGTCTGTGTGTACGTGCACAGTCCCACGTGTCCCCTTAGGGACGGGGAGGGGTGTCCGTGGGTCCCTCCAAGGGCTGCTCTGCCGGGAGGGAGGTTGAACCACCCAAGGCTGGAAGCCCTACAGCACAGATTCTGCCACATTGCAGGGCTGACCCCAACTCCCACGGGACAGTCACCTCCCCCGGGTGAGGGCACCAAGTGTCAAGAAACCCAGGTGTGGGGATTTCTGGGCTTAGGCTGTTGTTCTCAGGGGAATGTGGGTGGATGGTTGATCTTTATTTTCTTTTCCTTTGTCCTCCAACTGCTTAGAGCATCTGGGATTTCAGTTAGTGTATATTTTAAAGCCTTTGTTTCTTTATCCTTCATGCTGCACCGTGACATTGAACGTGCTTCAAATGAATGAAAACCCTCCTTTAAAGCTACTTACAATTCAATGCCTGACTGTCTTTGGGACCACATTTGGGGGTTCTTAGCAGATTAATGACCAGAAGGTCACAACAGAGCGCAATGCGTATGACTGAATATTAACTTTTAATAGAGTGCATTGAGCTCAGGAGCTGATTAGAGCCTTCATGAAGCAAGAGCAACGCTAATCCTGGAAGGACTCCTAAAATCTTTCGTAAGCTGCATTTAATTAAAAGAAAATGAAATACGCAAGAGTTGATGCACGAGTCGTACATTTGTGCATCCCACTCAATGAATGAATCATTTCCCTGCCATCTTCTCCGACACAGAAATACCTTGCAATCCATTAAAGATGCTTAAATATTTTTACAGCCCCAACGGACCACATGTCACCACAGACCACCCAGGGAATGGCCATCAAAGTCCAGAGCTGATCTGGTGTAACTGTAGAGCTTCTGCAATGGTTTGAGTAGAGGATGACATCCAGACCAGGCTGTCCACAAGAGCACATAATTGCTGGTATCACTGCTAAGGGAAACATTAACCAAACTATTGTTAAATTCACAAAGTAGGTGGGTTTTTTTATTTTATTTCCATACTCTTCCCATAAGACATATATGGCATATGTGCATCTGGGCCAAATTTCAGCTGACCTGACCCTACCAACGGCACCACTTCATCACGGGAACAGCACGTGTCCTTCTCACACAGGCCCAGGCCCAGTGGTTACCAGTCTCCCCAGTCCTTTTACTGGTAGAGAGCCACAGGGGGCCAAGAAGCTGCAACTGGAAAGATGAACTACGAGGCGGATGAGTGTGAATTGATCAAATGGCAGCCAGATCCAGTGTCCACCCGGGATGCAGCGTGGGACCAACCAGCCCCCTGCCCGGGCACAGAGCACGGACTCCTCCCGGTGGCTCCGCAAAGGGCAGGATCCCATGGCAGACCTGCAAAGCAGAGCAGTCCTGAAGACACACGTGCCTTGTGCTCCAGTGAGCTGGGGACCTGTCAGCCTCGCTCACGTCCCCTCAAAGGGCTGGGGACAGTCGCTAGATCAGCAGCCTTCCCACTGGATTAACACAGAGCTTTGCAGCTCTGCCGGCACCGTGCCCGTGCCTGTCAGGATCCATCAGACAGCCCAGCCTTAACAGCTAATAGAATAACAGAGTGAAAAGAATAAAACTACCCCTTTCTGAAAAAGCCAGAAACACTCTTAGCTGACACTGAACACAGTTAGGGTTTCACAGAAAGGAGGCGGTCTGACTTTTGGGCTCTGGATGCAAAGGGAAGCAGCCAGGCTGTGGTGGATGAGCCATAGCTGAATGGGCAGAGCGGTTCCCATCCCGGCTGCCAAGCACGGAATGGGATTCAGGGACACCGAAACAACTGGGTTGGACTGGGGGCACCAAAGGGGCAGAAAAACTGGAATAGGGTTGTGCAGAAAGTGACAGGGCCGTGGCTGTTTTTTCTTTGCTGTCACCCCCTCAAAATGTCATCATCATAAGCTGAAGGGCTTATGAATCAGGGAGCAAAAAGAAGATTGCTCAGGTTTTGTGCCTTCAGGGATTTTTTTTTTTAATATATTTTTTAATGTGTGCTGATCTAAGGTCAAAGTAAATCAGGATGAATGATTACCATCACATTCGCATCAGGACCAGCATGTTGTGCTCAGACAGGCCCTGCAAGTCAGTCAGATCCTGACATGATCCTCACTTGTGTCCTCACATGGCACGAGCAGAGCCTCCGACGGTTGTGCACCCACACTCAAAATGCACATGTGCAGCAACGTGACCCCCTCCAGGCATCAGGAGTCAGCTGGGTCCATCGCATGGTGGCCCTAGATGGGCCAGAGTGAACACGTGTCACACCACAACCACACTGGGAAACACGTTCCTAGGTCTGCTTGTCACCACGGGTTCTCGACCCCCATGTCCTCCTTACAAATCACTGCAGAATAAAAGCAAACCCATAACACCTAAATGAAGCTTAGGAAGGTTGCAGGTCCATTCCCTCTTGAACTCAGGCAAGTGATGGGAAAAAAGTACTTGGAGCCAAAAGCTGGTGTTTAACAATTTATTCCACAGGTCAGTGAGTGGGAAGGAGGGTGATGCCCGGTCTCAGCAGGTCATCGTTGGTAGGATGAAAGCTCAACTAGAAGTAGTTGATGACTCTTCTGATGGACTGGACATTCGCGCTGCGCGCTTGCCATGCATTGAAGTTGCTGAACTCACCCCGCTCCACCACGTACATACGGCCTCGGTAGTTGGGCTCCTCGTACAGCACCCACCTGAGTAGAAAGGGAGGGTTACTGGGGCTCCAACAATGTGGTCACATGAGGTGGCCTCATGCCCAGGTTGAGTGGCTGCATTTAGGCACTGCAGTACTGCAGACTATTGCAGCCTGATGGTCCTTCTGCAGTCCTGGTCCCATCCTGCGCACACAAGTGTCCCCAGTGGAATTAACTGCTGGGCTTCCCCCCATTTCCAGTGCAGCCTGGCAACTATCCACCTTGCCTTTAGAAGAAGTTGTTTTGGGTTACACCAGGGATGAAGCCTGGGACCAGGGGCTCCCAGCTTCACATTGTTATAGGAATGGGTCTCTCTGAGCTTCGCAAGGGCAACAGAAACAATTTGGTATCATTTGGTAGTGCTAAAGAAGGACATGAGTCCCCTCAGCTCCTGGATAAGCCCATTTTAGACTGTAAGAAATGTGCAATGCTTGAAGGATGTTTTAACTCTTTGAACTGACTCATTAGCTGTGATGGGAACCATATCTAATATTTTCTCTCTTTGCTAGTAATTCTCAATTTGATGAGCAATTCTGATGGTCGAGGGACGAATTTTGCTGCTCTTCTTTCCTTTCATCCCTTTAGGACATGCTGTGCCATGATCTTAATGCAGCTACGTGTGTCACCTCTTTCCTCTGTTTAAATTTCCCCTTCTTTTTAACCAACCTTTGCCCTTGCTCTGATAGTTTTACAGTCAGGTTTCCACCCCATCATTGCTGAACTGCTCGTCTCCACCTCATTCTTCTCCTCCTAACTTTCTAAAGGCTTTTATGAGGATGTCTGCTGCTTGTCCCAGCCATTCACTCCACAATGGCAACAGAGCACAGATGCAGCCTTCCAAGTCATTTGGTTTCTGTGGTCTGTCTCCTGCCAGGAATTCAGCTGTGGCATCGGGGTTGGGACCTACTGCATGTGTGGATTTCCAGGGAGAAACTCTTTTAAGCACCGGATGGCCCAAAGACTGCTGGGCCTCCAGGGTCAGACAGCAGCTGGTGAACTCAGATCAGTCTGACCCAGAGCAAAAAGCTGGAGACTTCGGAAAAAAGTTGTTTGTAAAACCAACCACCCATGGGCATTATTTAAAAAAAAAAGCCAAAGGTTAGGGTATTTAGTGGAGCCACCTTATAGATTCTGTGACATGTTTGGATTTATTTTGTGTTTCTGAGAGGACACCAGGTGGGACTGTGGTGGGTCCCTTCTCCATCATGTGGAGCAGACGCCTGCCCCGTGCCCCTCTGCACCCACCTGCCCGCCCTCGCAGGACCCTGTGGTGCAGCACCACTGCAGGCTGCTGGGCCAAGGCATTCGGATCCCGAGCATGTTTTGCAGCCAGTTCGTATCCAAACTGGAATTACAAAGCCATCCTCAGACTTTTTCCTTTGAAGCTCGCTGTGCAGCACGGGGCAAAGTCTGCCCACTGCTCCTGTGAGTGCAATGGCAGGGTACCCCAAAACCATGTGTCCCCCCCATCACATATTCGCTGTCAGAGAGAGCGCTTGGCTCTTCAGCTTAATTAAGAACAATATATAGAATCATAGAATCATAGAATGGTTAGGGTTGGAAGGGACCTCAAAGATCATCTAGTTCCAACCCCCCTGCCATGGGCAGGGACACCTCCCACTAGATCAGGTTGCTCAAGGCCCCATCCAGCCTGGCCTTGAACACTTCCAGGGATGGGGCATCCACAACCTCCCTGGGCAACCTGTTCCAGTGTCTCACCACCNATTTGTGCTTTAAAGTTTGAATACTTCTGTTTCCTAGAATCACAGTTTCTAATCTCCTGGAGGAAAAAAAGATCTAACTGCTTGACAGCAAAGATTATATGCCCTTTGGTGCTTTGTGAACTGCTATGTTTTAGGACAGAATTTCCTTTTATCATAGAATCATAGAATGGTTAGGGTTGGAAGGGACCTCAAAGATCATCGAGTTCCAACCCCCCTGCCATGGGCAGGGACACCTCCCACTAGATCAGGTTGCTCAAGGCCCCATCCAGCCTGGCCTTGAACCCCTCCAGGGATGGGGCATCCACAACCTCCCTGGGCAACCTGTTCCAGTGTCTCACCACCCTCATAGTAAAAAATTTCTTCCTGATATCTAATCTGAATCTTTTTTCTTCCAGTTTGAAACCATTTCCCCTTGTCCTATCATTACACTTCCTGTCAAAGAGTCCTTCTCCAGCACTTCTATAGGCACCCTTCAGGTATTGAAAGGTTGCTATAAGGTCTCCCCGGAGCCTTCTCTTCTCCAGGCTGAACAGCCCCAGCTCCCTTAGTCTGTCTTCATAGGAGAGGTGCTCCATCCCTCTGATCATCTTCGTGGCCCTCCGCTGCACCTGTTCCAGCCGGTCCATGTCCTTTCTGTGTTGAGGACTCCAAAGCTNACCTGCTGGCCACACTTCTCCTGATGCAGCCCAGGACACGGTTGGCTCTCTGGGCTGCCAGCGCGCACTGCCGGCTCATGTTGAGCTTCTCGTCCATAAGCACTCCCAAGTCCTTCTCCTCAGGGCTGCTCTCCAGCCATTCTCCACCCAACCTGTATTTGTGCCTGGGGTTGCCATGTCCCAGGTGCAGAACCCTGCATATATAAAATTATCATCCTTCTCTAGATACACCCCAGCCTTGTTCATAAGGCATGCATGCCTTTTTCCCTTTTCTACCCCATCCCTTCGTCTTATACGCACCTCTCCATATTTTTGGATGATCCTGGGCTTCTTTCTCCATCAGCTCCCCATCCCTCCCTCAAGTGCTCCTGAAAAGAGCTCCCAATCCTATTTTCAGCACCTTCCAATCACTCCCTCCTGCTGGGAATACCTAGCATTATTGAAAATACTGCATGGCGGTGGGACAGGGATGTTCAAAGGGCATGGGTGGCCCACCACAACATGGTGGTTCTTTCTGCTCTGCTCTAGGGCATCTTTCAACAACTGCTGGACCCTGGGGAATAACGCAGGGGGTAGAGCAGCCCCTCATAGTCACTGTCTGTCCCTAAACCTCTTCATTTCTCTCCACACAATTAACGTGTCATGGAGGGGATGGGACAGGCCCTGGGGTAGATGGAAGCAGACTGCGTGACCTGGTGTGGTGATAAGAACCCACCGGCTCGTCCCTCTGCTTCGGATAAGGCTGCAAAAAAGAGGAATAAAAGGAAGAACAGGAAGATGGGAGTGAAGTGTATTGGCAGTGCAAGGTGATGAGTGAAGGCTCGTATGGCTTACTTAGCTGTTCCTTTATTGCCTAAAATTTACGTTCTCCGAGGCCATCAGCGAGGGAGGAAATCAAGTCAGTCAGGAGCCCAGAAAACAAAAAAACCCAGACGATCCTGTCCTCAAGCCCAGCATGGGAGAGCTGATCCCGGCACAGAGCACGCAGCCCTCAAACGCCTCGGTGCTGTGTTTCATTAGCGCGTAAACCCAGAGGACAAGGGAATAAAACTCGCATGGAAGCAGCGCGAGCCCCGTGAGCCAAAACTGGCTGCTTGCACTGAAAAAACTAGCAGGGGGGTTGCTGCAGCTTCAGCCTGGACCAAGAAGGATGCTTCCAGCAGGGCTCGAGGTCACTCATCCTCCACGAGCAGCGCCATGAGCAGCTATTGCCTCTGCCCAGAAATAGGTAACGTTTATTGAGCAGCAACGGTTGGGGACCTGTTCTGGTTGATATTTCACAGCCTGACTGCAGAACATCAACCCAACGCTCATAAATGCTTCAGCAGAATAAACGGTTGGTCTGGTTCCTTCAAGTTACATCACTGTAACGTAGAAAAGCCCTTTTTTTTCGGATATTCTCTCCCGGACTGTAAAACGAACTCAGATTTTTGAAGTTGTTATTTCTAAGCAATCCTCTGTGGAGCGGCCGAGGCATAAAGGAGGACAAGAAGCGCACGACCTTCATCTAACACCAGATGATACCATATGTGATCCTGGGGCTGCCTCTGCTCGTGGGATGGGCGAAGCCCAACAGCTTCCGAGGAGGCGGTAACATCTCGAAACTGCTCCGAAATAGCAATCCCATTCCCAGCATGGCTTTAACAGCTTTACCCTCAGCCTTTCAGCCTGTGGGGGTGTCAGCGGTCGCCAGCCCCAAAAGGGCAGCCGGGAAGGTGCAGGACACCCTCAGTCCCACCACGCCCCACGCCAAAGACAGACATTTCTCTCCCTTCCCGTGGTTCCAGCTGATCCATCATCACTTCCCGCCGGCACGGCCAGCCCCACACGTGCAGGCTGCAGCTTTTTAACAGCACGTGACGTCATCCACGGATTTCGGAGGGGAAAGCAAATATTTCACTATCCAACTGATGTCGCGTTGCGGGAATTAAGGGGGAAAATTGCAGAGCAAGACTTCAGCGGGCAGGGAGCTCAGGAGGACCCTGCTTTCCTCCTGCTTTCCGCACACACAAGGTAGAACAGACCCACTTTCAGGCTGGGGATGTGCTGGAGACAAGCTGTGGCTGAAACTCCCCTCATCTTCGGTGACCCCACCTCCTCTGCTCCCCAGATGATGGGTCCTTAGAGGGCTTTGTGAGGTTGAGCCGGGCACCAGTTACACCTGAAGCATCTCTGGAGTCACCTGGGCTTATATGGTCCATCCAAAGGAGAAAAGCGGTGCCACAGGGTCCCTTTCTCCCCCCTGGAATCACCTCTCCACTGCAGTATCTCCTCCTTTCCTCCCTCCTCCTGCAGCCCGGGGCCAGCAGGTCCCTCTGCACCGTCCTGCTTTTTAATGGCCTTTACAGACCCTTCCACACACTTGCAACAACCATCTTCCCAGGGCCTGGAAGGAATGCTGCAAAACTCAGCGAGTTTCTGCACTATGCTCCTCTCAGTATTTTATTTTTTTCTATTTTTTTAATCGCTACTCGAAGCCTTTGGGAAGCCATGCAATGTTAACATACACAGCCCAGGCTCCCATGCGAGGGAAAGCAAGCTCCGTGCCCCTTATATATTTTGCAGGGGGGGGGGGAAATCAATCTAAAAAAATGTAAGTGCTTGAAAGTTTCTGGGCAGCTTCCCAAGTTCTCAAGCTCCAGGCTCTGCTACGGGGACACGTGTGGTAAATAATTGCCCCTAAAGCTCTTGCCAGAGTACTCACAGGCTCTCTCTTGGCTTTACAGGGTTGGTGCTCAAATGCCTTTTGCTTCAAATGCTCAACACTAATGGACTCCCTGGTGGGCTCCAGCCATTTCTTCCTATCAGGACCTGGTAGCTCTGCGCCTTAGTTTTGATGAACTGCCACTGCCTGATCATAAGCCAGCTTTTTTGGAAGCGGAGAGGTCTCGGTTGAATCAGAAAGGGTCCTGCAGGACACTCGCTGTCAGGATGTCTTGAGCTTGGATGGCAACAACCTTTTCCTTATTCTAGGGCAAAATTGCCATTGAACAGAAGGGTCCAACACCCCGTGCTGGGGGCAGGTGAGATGCACAATGTCCAGTCCAGGACAGGAAGAGTCTGTGCTCCCTCCTCTGCAGGGGCTCCCCTCGCTCCAGCCACCCTCTGCCCAGCTATGGGAGGATGTTATGGCATTCCCCAGCTCCCAGCACGCTTGCAGTGAAAGAGGAGACAGCAAGACAACAACCCATCTCAAACATAAAAAGGATTGACAGGGTCAAGAAAATGCAAGTTGCCACCCAACAGCAAGAAAAAGGCAAAGCTGCCGTCCTGCCAAGGCTTCGGGGGCATCTGCAGGGGCAGGAGGACAGGTCTGAGCATCAGCAACGCATCCACAAAGCGGGTTCAGGAGGCACCAAGGGTGACCAGAAACCCCCATCAGCGTGTCTATGCCCCTGTCTTTCAGAGGCAGGATTTAATTTTGAGGTGAGATGCTGCCTGACTCATTTTTGCTGTCCAAGGAGGAGGTCCCTGGTGTTGCAGCAAGCCTTGGTGAAGCCACTCGCAAAGCAAAAACCCCGACCTGCATCACATGGAGCCATCCATCCACCCTCCCTCACCAAAGGGTGTTTGGAATCACGCATAGAAATGTCTAAAAGGAAGAAACAAAGAACGAAAAAAAGCTGGGTTTAGGTTTCTTGTTTCATCCACCTCAAAAAAGGCGTCTCAGAGCTCTCGTAGCTTGCGCTGAGCCGCCACCCTCCAAAAATCATGCCCCTTTGAAGCATCTCTCAATGGGCAGGCACCAAAATTTACCTATGAACCATAGGCTTAACTCACATTTCCAGGCTTTCTCCAAGTCCCCCCCCCGGCATCAACAGGTTTTTCCATGAGGGGGGGAGTCTCTGCAGCCTCCTGTCTCCCTGCGGTGCGGGGTACGAGGGCCGTGGGGCAGGGACGCGTGCGGTTACTTACGCGCCGTCGCCGTACACTTTGAGGGCGTTGATGCAGGTCTTGTCCCAGCCTTGTCCCTGCAGGAAGGAGCAATCTTCCGTCAGCTCCAGGCTGGGGCCTCTAAAATGGCTCCCCTCAAATATTTCAATCCTGTAATGCTCGCCGTGCTGGGGACAAAGGGATTTGAGTCAACCAAAATAATAATAATACTAAAAAAAAAAAATCCAGCAAATTATTTCCCTGGCTTTTAGAAGACAGAGAGGAAGATGAAAGATTGGAAGGGGAATGTAAACGCCAGGCCAAGGCCACTGGTGCCAGCACGCACAGAGCACACACAAACTCATGCCACCTCCCAGCACACCACCCCACCAGAAAACGAGCCACAAAAACCTCGTCTCTGCACCTTCCTGCAGCTGCCGTCCACCTGGAAACGCATCGCTCGTGGGGTGCGTTGGGCTCAGGCACACGTAGCCCCTCGCCCACCCGTAGATCCCCCCCATCGGCCCAAACACAGCATCACCTACAGCCCCGGCACTCAGACAGCAAAAAAAGAGATATATCCAGAGAGTACGAAGATGTTAGACCATTTCATAGAATCATCTAGGTTGGAAGGGACCTTCAAGATCATCTAGTCCAACCATTAACCTAACTCTGACAAAAAAACCATCACTAAACCATGTCCCCCCCATTTCCCTAAAGTAATCTGTATTCCCTCCAGTTCCACGCGTAGCTGATGGGAGCTGTTGTGCCTTTCTTTAAGGAAAAAATTGAGAGAGAAGAAAAAGAAACCTTCCCAGCATCGCCTTAGCTGCGTGAGCCCTTGAGGGTGACACAATATAAATTCCTCCGGGGAGATTTCTGCAGCCTGCGGCGTAGGCATGTGGGAGAGTGTGAGCGGAAAGGATATTTTTAAGCCAAATTCAAGGAATACCTAAATGCATTTTTCAAATAAACCACGTCAACGCAGGAGAAGGCTGGGCTGTGATGCCAAACCCCACAGCAGGCGGCCGCCGGCAGCAGCCGAGCGGAGACCGAGCCTGAGCAAACATTCCTCCGGGAATCTGCGCCGCAGAAATGCCTCGAAACACTCGCCGGCATCTCACAGGGAGAGCCGTGGGCCAGGGAAGGAGGAGCACCTCCTCACACCGGCCGGGCTCCGGGGCTTTGGGCAGAGCATCCCTCCACGTACGGACCACGGAGGTGCTTTGGGAAGGACGTCGCAGACCTGAAACAAACCCTGCCAAAAAGCAGCCAACGAGAAACCCCACCAGCTGCAACTGGGTTCATCGTTACCCCAGGGGTCATGAGTGATAGGAGAGTCTAAATGGAAAGATCTAACCCAGATTAATTTTTCTTTGCTGCTTTTTAATCTTTCTGATTAAACTTTCATCTGAGTGGTGCTTTTAAAAGCTTCATAAAGGGAGGGCTATCTAGTATGGGGAAGAAAAATGAGTTTAGCTTAAGATTGCTGGGTTTTGGTTTGTTTTTTTTAGAATTTGGCTAAAATTTGCTAGGAGCAGCCCACCTGCCCCACGGGGCTGGTTCGGAAAGCCCTGGGGCTGCCCCTGGGCTCCCGTGGCTTAAACTTGCCTTGGGCAAAGACCCTCCTTCCTAATTCCCCCATGAGTATTTCATAGCAACTCACATTAAAAAGCAAAACCACATGATTCCAGCAGAACCTTGCCACTTTGTCTGGAAAACCACGGGAAAATCTCACTGGGACGTACTCTTTCTAAAAAAGCATAGCTTTTTATGACACTTACTCATGGAGCTCCTATGACCCGTCCCACCAGCGACATCCACTCACCATCCCGATGGGCCGGCAGGAGCCCAGGTGGTCACTGCGGCCGTTCCAGCGGTAGAAATTGGGGTACTCGCCGTGTTCCAGGACGTACTGCTGCCCTCGGAAGTCGGGGTGATCGAAGCAGACCCAAGCCCCGCTCTGGACGCAGATGGAGTTGACCCGGTTGAGGAAACCTCGGTCCTGGAAGCTGCTGCAGCTGCCGCAGACCTCCAGCTTTCTGCCCGTGAAGCATTTGCCTTCGTAAAACGTGATCTGGGAGAAGGGAGGAGAATGGGCCCATGGTGAGGAGCAGGGGCACGGCTGGACCCCTCTTTGGAGCAGATGGGAATCTCTTGCAGATGCTTCATTTTAGGATGGTTTGTGTTGGGTGGGTTTTTTGGTTTTTTTTTGTTTTTTTTTTTGTTTTGAGCTGCTTTCCAGCAAGAGGAGCACGGCATCACTGGCATTTTTTTTTCCTAAGAACCGTATTTGTTTTTCTGGGAACGCAGCGCATCCCGCATTTACGACACTTCTCGCCGCCTGGTGCTTGCTCACACGTATTTCCAGCAGGAATTTTTAAACAGGAAACTCCGCTCCCAAAACGCCGCTCCTTCTCCCGCTCCCTCCCCGTCCCTTGCTACCGCCTTCACTCCCGGTGTCACCACTCACGTCGCATCCTCCGGGATATTATTATCCCGACCTACTCCTTCATCCCGGAGGATGCTCGGGCTCTCCGGCCCCCGGCTGAAAGGGAAGCGGTCGGGTTCGTTACTTACTTTTCCTGAGTACTGAGACATTTTCTGCTGGCTGCTCTCCAAGCCCGGAAAGCGGGAGCCAAACCAAAAACCGCGAGGGGCAGCGCGGCTGGACACCCCGCTTTATAGGGGCTGGTGGCGGGGGGAGACGGGGCCGGCACGGCCAGGGCTTTTTAACAAAGCAGCGGGAACCGGGGGGGGCTTTAGAGCTTTCCTGCTTCGTAGGCAGAACCACCGGTAACGGGGCCTGCTGAGTCCGGGGTTTTGATTTTGGGCAGATGATCTGACAAAAGATTTGCTTGGCAGGGCTTTGGTCGATTAGCCGTGCACATTGACTGCTCCTTTTTTGAAGGACTCCTCTTTTTTTCCCTTT